>JAHREE010000519.1:851200-890148 GCA_033628505.1 Tringa tobata
CTTCCCTACAAAGGGCTGTCAGTTGACGAGGAGAGGCCACGAATTCTGTTATTAATGACTACGACGGTCATTATCTTTACGAATCCACCGTTGATGCTGCGGTGGGAACAGGGAGCTGCGCATCCATCACCCCTCCCAAAAGGGATAGGAGCTCACCCTGCCCAGCAGTTACTCTGGGCCGTGAGTGCTGATATTGTGGACCAACAAGGAACATACCTTCACACAACCAGAGGTCAGTGGTGGGAGGAATCATCCCAAAAATCTGGATGAGCTACTGCTATGGGAAATGCCTGCTGGTTGCCCGAGGCTGGCCCACAGGGTCCTTCTAGAGGGAAAACGAGCCCGTGGCACAACTGACACCAGAAGTTACGGGGCTCTTGGCAGGGAGCTGGATGAAATCCTAGCTGGTGAGGTAGGACGGGTGAGCAGAATGGCTGATCTAATGGGTCCATCTGGTCCTAACGCCTGTGAAGCTATGAATCTGCAACTATATTGTCAGACAGCCATGCTCAGACACAACCAGCACGGAAAAGAAATGAAGTTAAAGAGAAAAGGCTTCTGCAGTTCTTTGCATCCTATTTTATCATCTGTTGACAGTCTAGAGCTATACATAGTACATATCTACTCCAAAACAACAAATTTCTTTTCACTCCCCCCCCCCACACACACACATTTAACTACAGAAGTCAGACAGGAGGCCACCCATCGTCTTTGCCAGCTTGTGCTCCCAGCAGTCCCCTCACATATGCCAGCACAAGGATGACTTGTCTCCAGGTCGGATGCTGTCCCTGTGGCAGGAAGGCCACTTGGGCAGCGTGGACAGGATTCCTCCACCTCCAACGGCGGGCACTGCCAGCCCACAGAGCTGCCATCCTTCCAGAAATGACTTATGGCTTCAGGGGAGCAAAGGAGAATTGGAGCCCGGACCTCCAAAGCGCCCCGCTCTCCAGCCCACGTGGCTCAGCCAAGAGGTGCACAAGGTGGGAGCCCAGATTCACGTGGCTCTCGTCTGCCTGCGTGTCACAGCCCCGGCCACGCTGCTGAGCACATCAGAAGGGTGGCCAACGAAGGGGGACAACCAGCCCAGCAGCTGTGAGCCGCAGGGTGGCTGCTGCCATCGCGCCTTCCCCTCCTTCTGCTCCGCCGGGGAGAAGAGCAGCTCCCTGGGGCACTGGCAAGGGAAGGGCTGGCAGCGTTCAGCCCTCGCCTGTCTCTTAATTTACAGCCTAATGAAGAGGTGGGCTGAGGTGATCTCCCCGTGCACTGCAAACCAGGATGAGAACACAGGGCCGGGAAGGCAGGAGATGGTGAGGAGGAGCCTGAGCTCTCTGCTGGAGACAAGCTGCACCCTGGAGACCCTGCTCCACTCCCAGCAGAGGCAATTAAAGGTTTCAGCAGGTAGGGACGACCCAGGGAGCCACCGGTGGCAGCTAACAAACAAGGTCTCCACTCAGGCAGCCAAGATCTAAATGCCTTGGGAGAAGGTAAACTGAGGCACAAGCAAAGGCACAGCACGGGGCCAGCTCAGAGGAGCAGGAGCCAACAGCATGCTGCTTCACTCGACCTTCGAGGGATGTCTCCCATGCAGATTCCTCTTCTTTTGCCTGAAGTCTCCAGCCCCCTCTAGCTGCCCAGTCAATACCATCAAAGGCAACAGCAACGCTCCTCAGGACCAGAGTCTTGCATCCCTTCAGGACTAAGCTACCAGGACAAGCACTGCAAGTGCCCCGCAATGAGCAGCCACTCTTTGTCACTTGCCCAGGACTGACCAGAGCCAGCAGGGTGACAGCCACCCTTGCCCGTGGCATGAAGGAGAGATGAGACACGCCGCCCTCGACTGCTGCACCTGCAGGAGATGCAACTTTGAGCCAGGCAGGCTTCTGCTCTCAGGGCGATGGGCAGGACAGGATCTGCCCTGCTGCTCTGCAGACTTTTTTGGGGGCAGCGTTAATCTGTCCGGCTTCCAACAGCAGAGCCAGCAGCTGTTGGGTCAGGAACAGCCTCCTTGGGGCAGAGCACCAGCACGGGAAACATCAGCACTCTGTAGGATGAGCTCCCTCCTAGGTTTCCCCAGAGGCACCCCACTAAAGAGGAGCAGATGCTTCATGTCGGTCCGGCGGCAAGACACCCACCCACAGAGACAAAGCAGGAAGGAACGAGATCCTACTGCGTAACAAGATATAAATAAATAAAATATGCTGGAGGAAAAAAAGGCCTGTGAAGGAAACAACAGTGCCAGGCAGCTGACGGGTTACTGCAAGGCGGCAGCATCTGTTCCCTTGGATGACTGACAGCATGGCTGTACGTGTGAAGACAGAAGATCCTTCCCTTCCTCGCTAGCCACGCTCCCCTGAGGGGTGAGCTATTAAAGCCAGGTTCTGATCTGTCTGCCTGACATCGGGTGCCCTCCCCTTTCTTTCACGGCCCCAGTCTATTGCTCTGACCCACAGCATCGCTGTGGCTTCAAAAGGGGAAGAGCCCAGTCTGAGCCAGCTCCACCTAACATGGGGGACAAGGGACGGGCTGCTCCCTCTCTCACGCACCCTCTCAAGTGTGCACACAGGAGATTCCTCAATGCCCACCTTGCCCTGCGGTAAGGGGTAGAGGTTTCTGGGTTTAGGTTAGGGTCTTAACCTCTTTTTTTCACGCAGGAAAAATGATAGTGTCAAGGAAAGCCTGGCAGTGCAGGCTGAGAGAGTTGGGGCTGTTCAGCCTGGAGAAGAGAAGGCTCCAGGGAGACCTTAAAGACCCTTCCAGTACCTAAAGGGGCTACAGGAGAGATGGGGAGGGACTCTTGATCACAGGACGAGGGGGAACGGTTTTTAACTGAAAGAAGGGAGATTTAGATTAGATACCAGGAAGAAAATCTTTCCTGTGGGGGTGGTGAGGCACTGGAACAGGTTGCCCAGAGAAGCTGAGGCTGCCCCATCCCTGGAGGGGTTCAAGGCCAGGCTGGATGGGGCTTTGAGCAACCTGGTCTAGTGGGAGGTGTCCCTGCCCATGGCAGGGGGTTTGGAACTGGATGATCTTTAAGGTCCCTTCCAACCCAAACCATTCTATGATTCAGGAATGGAAAAGCAGCCGCGTTACTTTGATACCTGCTTGGAGCATGCCCACGGAGCTACTGTTTCAGGCACCCTGCAAATACAGTTCATAGCTTTAAAATGCTGTTGTCCGACAATGGAATAAGGCATGTCTTCACTTTATTAATGAGAAAATAAGATCAGGAAGGAATAGGAGGGTGCATGTGGTGTTCTCTTATCTGTTGGTAACACCAAAGCTGGAAACTCTGTGGTTAGGGGTATTTTCCTATAGAAAAAAATAGCAGCGTGGAAGGCAGGGCGTCCCAAGTACCAACAATTGCTCACTTCCCATCATTCATGGTTGTTGGATCCCTTACTCACCTGAGACCGTAACCTATGGATGGGAGCAAAACCATGTAGAGCATCCACAGCAAAGTCCAAAATGACCTTGTATCCATCTGGCATGACTCAGGAAGAGAAATCAGTGCAGCCAGGTGTAGGAGGAAGAAGAGTGACTCACCAAAGTTCTCCCCGCCCCAGATGTCCATGGCACTGTCGTACTTTCCCAGGTGATTGAACCAGGCTTTGTCGATCACAAACAGCCCCCCGGCAATGATGGGGGTCCTGCAGAATGGGTAAGGGAAGAGAGAACACATTCTAGAAGCAGCCCTTCCCTTTGCCTCCTCTTCCAGCCGTCATGACATTACCTATGTATCTCCTTCTCACCGAACAAGGACAACACACCTCAAAAAAGCATCTGAGCCTTTCTTTCAGCTGCCTTGGTATTTTGCTGTCAATCACAAATTGCCTGGCACTTAATGACTGGCTAATGCACCCGTCAGCACAACTCCTACAAGCCCAAAGTTCACAGCCCTGATTGTAGGCTTCAGCATCAAAAATGCACTTAGCGCTCGGGGGGTTATTCACTCAGACGGGCTTTTTGCCTGGAGCCAGCCTATTAAGATCACGGTTCCACTGGGGAGGGGAAGGCAGAGCCGACTCAGAAGGGCTTTTTAAAAGCCATCCCTAGCTGTGTGATCTTTATTTCGAAACAGGGTTATTTTTCATTCTTTGGATTAACTGCAAAAACCCGCACAGAGAAGGCCCGTGGAGGAGGGGAGGGCAGACCCAGAAGACAGCTTGAGGAGACCCGCCGTTTACTGGCACAAGTCCTGTCTCCATTCAATTGCAGACAGTGTGGGTGCCTCAGCGAAGGCTTGGGAGGAGCTGGGGTGACTGCTGTGCCTGGGCGAGTCTCCACAATGCCCTACATGGTGGTACAACCAGAATGTGATCTGTCAGGAAGACAGCGAGGGCTCCTGTTCACAACAGCACCCAAAGGAGAAGCAGTGCTTTGCTCCACTGCGAGCTTTCTGAACCCCAGAGACTCCTCCAACACTTGGTCTCCTCCACGGTGCTCACCCCAGATCTCCACTTGGCTTGCTGCCGGGAGAGTTCTTCAGCAGAACAAGGGACTCCGTCCACCCCACGGCGTGAGGGCAGATGGCATCTCTCTCCCGTTCAGTTTCGCTGGCTCTCCTGCACATCCTGAATTTCTGAGGAGCTTTCAGTGAGGTCCAGAAGAGCCGTGCTGATCTGGAAAGGCTGGACTAGACACCTAGTTTTTATCAAGTGGGCTGAGGCCTTACTTTTCATTGACAGCTGAGCTGTGAGAAGAGCACTGGGCTTTTTCTCTAACCATAAAGAGCCTCCTTACCACTACCAAACCACAAACAACAACAAGTATACCCCTTCTACCTTTGTAGCACCCTCAGGCTTCAGTGTTGGGAGGTGAAGCTGTAATGCAAAACCCAAGGTATCCAGGAGCTCGTTATAGCTATTAGAAACTCCGAGCTGTCCTGGAAGGAATATCACACTGCTATGGTGCACGGTGACACACGTGAGGTCAGATGAGACACCCCTCCTGCCCCATGTTCCTCAGTGCCTCCTTCCCCCTTCTGACTTACTTAATGGGTTCGGTGGGATCCAGGCGTTTGGCTTTCTGCTCCGGGGAAAGCTGCTCCCATTTAAAGTGCAGGCTCCAGTCAAAACCTAAAACCAAAGTAGAGAAGCACCATGGGGAAATTAGGAATGGGTACGGATTAGGAGGCAACGCAGGCTGCAGCAGCCGTGTTTGATGGAGTATTTTCCCCACTTCCAAATGGCTTCAGCCACGGAGATGCAGCTCTTGGGAGAAGAGCCCGACGACTAACGTATTTTACTGCTGCATATGAAGAAGGAACAACATATTGCATTACAATTGCAAAGCCAAGCGCTCCGAAGGCAGGAGAAGTCAGAATTAAAGCTGCTGCTGAAACCTCACTTTGTCCCCTCGTGCACAAAAACACACGCTCTGATGGATATTGCGTGCCACAAATAGCACCGGCATACTAATGAGCACTACAGTCTCATCCTCTGCTTGTTGCCTAGACATCCCCCATCTCCTCTTGTCAGCAGGCTGGCTTTCAGTGCTGCCAAGGGTGGCTTTGACACGACCCTTCTTTCCTCGCTTGACCAGCTTACCCACTGTAGCAAATGCCATTCCTCACGCCACGCTTACCTGTCTCTAAAATAGCCTGAAAACAGCCAGCGGGGAGCACTCAGCAGTGTTAATGCACTTTTTTGCAAGATAGCAGGAGCCAGCGGTGCGGCGCTGAGCCACCGGCTCCTCAGGCCAGTGGGTGTTCACACCACGGGATGGATACCCACGGGATGGATACCCACCATGCACACGGCTCGGACTCACCTCCTCTGAGGTCCGAGGAAGCCGCCACGTAGGCAAAAGTGTCCAAGTTGATGATGTCGATAATAGGGCTGACCACTCGGGTGGGATCCTGGAAAGCAGAAGAGAAACCACCCATGATTTATAGAGATCGCACCGTTAGAACCGGTCAAAGGGACGCGCCGAACTCCTGGAGACACCAGCTGGCTTCAAATCTCGGTGTCATTCGGGTCTGTCAGGGACAAGCGCCCGCCGCTGCCACCTCCTCCTCCTCAGCCATCACATCAGTTCAACCAAGGGATGGAGGGCAGCAGCGCCAGCTGGCAGAGGTATTGCTGGGAGCCTGGGAAGGCAGGCACTGTCTCTCCCAGGAAAAAGGACTATGTGGTGCTGGGCCACCAAGCCAGCATCTCTCACCGGCTGCTGGCTTCACCCGCAGCCTCTCCCTCCGCAGGCTGTGCCTGGACTCGGCGCCAGACTCAGCTGGATGGAAAGCTCCATCTCTGCCTTCTGCAAATTGACTCACGTATTCCCCCTCCACCCCCTTCACATACTTTTTACTGGGTTGCAGAAGTGAATTCTGGATCGCAGGACTGCAAACAGGCAGTTGAAACGACAAAGGAAAAACACAGGCAGTCAAGCAGATTAAATAGGGGCATTTTTAAAATGTATAAACTATGGGGATACAGTTAGAGTTTTGCCAAAGGTGTGAAAGGGTTAAAAGAAGAAAAAAAAAAAAGGACCTGAATTATTTTAAATAGTTTGTGGTGATTTAATTAACATCTTGTTATGGGCAAAGAGATTATACAAACAGTTATGAACAAAAATATCTACAGGAGGAAGAGACTCTGACAGCTTTGACTGGTCTCTTATCTCCCTTTTTCTTTTCAGAAATCCCAAACTCCAATTATAGCTCAAACTTCAAGCTTTTACCCTCACCAGATCAAATTGTTTTTCACAGCCACGCAAAAGAAAGCATCTCTCGCTCGGAAAAGACTTTGTTTTAGAAATTAGTCCTAACAAAGAAGTATTCAAATGTAGGAAGAAGCAACCAAAGGCCACGAGCTGGGAGCTGGACTAGAGCTTAGGTTTTCCAAATGAGCATGACAAATACTCAGTATTTCCATAAAAAAAGTCAAGTCAGGAGTCTAACTAGCAGCTCTCAGCAGAGCAACCTTCTCCCTGCCATGTCATGGGGACATTTATATTCACCCAGCTTACATGAAGGTCTCTCTGACCCTCAACAGAAAAATCACAGTGTGCTCAAGAGCACAGCGCTGTTGCTGTGATTTATTTGGGGTTGAACACCAGGTCTTATGGAAGGCAGCTTCATCTTTCTGGTTTTTTGACACCCTCCCATGCCAGGGCATGTTAATATTAACAACACACAAATCTTCAGTCCTCTTTCACCCGATGTTCTCAAAAACCTGAGAATGCCTTTCTCCAATACACTTCTCAGATCAAGTTATGGAACTGAATCAACAGGAAAAAAACTCTGAAAACGGTCCTGAAGACAATGGATATTTTTCCACCTTGGAAAAGCACCTTGATTCCAGTTTGACTCCTAACATCATGGTGACCTTTTAAAGGAGAAGAACACAGGGCAGGGTCACTCCTCCAGCCCTGCAGCAGCATCAGGCAAGGCAGGAGGGCTAGGCTGTAAAAACACCTTGGGCCGGATAATTACCTTTTTTTAAAAGAAATGTTATTCAGTTGAAGTGTGCCATTAATGGCTTTAGAGATATTTTTTTTTTCCATAAGGAAACACGAGAGCCCGTGTGCCCACACGCTCACAAACACACTGGTGCAAAATCCCCGCCGGTGCTGCCGCTCCCTGGGACACGGGGCCTCCCGGCCACAGGTTCAAGACCCCCCTCGGACTCCATCTCTTCCCCCTCACACTTGCTCTTAGACTTCCTAGTCCTCCTTGATTTCCAGTCCTTTCGCTGGACACGTGGCTGCCCACACCTGAAAGCCAGCGTGGGCCTTGGGGTGGGGATGCCACCGGCTGCTGGGAAAGCTTGACACGGGGCTCGAGGGGCACCTTCACCTGGGTGCACGGTGGCACAGGGGTGCACCGACATTTCCCACCACGGAAAGCTGCAGAAATGGCTGCTCCAGACCAGAAAATAAGAGAGGAGGGACACATGGGGTGGCTGGTGGTGGCGGTGAAAGCGCCCAGCGCGCTTCAGGGCACTCGCCCGCTCCTTTGCTTAAAACTCAAATCACAGCGGCTCAAAGCAGGCCGTTCCCAAGGGGTAACAGGGTAAGAAAAAGCTCTTTCTGGGCAGCTAACCCTCCCCGCAGCCGTCGGACAGGAAAGCCGGCTCTTTAGCACAGCCTGAAGGTGGCAGCAGTAACATTTCATACACTTCATTGAACAATACTCTAACCCTGGTGGAAAGGATGTAAGGTGAGCCTGGGAAAAAGGGAACAGAGGACCCGCGGCCCTTATCCTGCAGCTTCTAGGAGCAGTTAGAAAGCAAGCAAGTTGGACCTCAGATGCTTTGCCAGTCCCTCAACACTCTTCACTGTAAGGTCTCCCTTGATGCCTTCAGGACACCGGGCAGGGTAAGCGCAGCTGGAGCAGAGGCACGAGCTCACCAACCACAAGAGAAAGATTTAACCCAGAAGAGTAAATAAAAAGAAGTTCCCAGAGGTGAGGTTTGCGTGCAATGCTATATTCGGCCCACTGATGGGCTATATTTCAGTGAAACTCCTATGGTGGCATTCACATTCACATTCACCCACCCCACGGGCACCAAACGTGGGGCATGGTCCCGGACACGCGTGGGAAAGCATCTCCCTTTCCTGCCACCACCACTGCCCTTCTGCTGCCCAAACACACCGAAAACTCTGCCTGGGAAAGAGGCAATTGCTCTGGATGCCCCTCACCGAAACACAACAGGGCTTTGGGCAGAGAACGACAAATGCCCACCTTTAAACAGCTCCGGGAAACCACTGATGCGGTGAAGTTCAGTGGTGAATCTCACCCTGGGGCAGGCCAGCTACGAGGCTCGAGGGGGGTTTCGTAGCACACGTTCTCCTAACTCCACTTGAAAAGGCTATTTTCATTATATTGCCATTTATCAGCAGCGCTGTGGCCCAGGTTGGGACCAGCAGCACCAACCACCCTCACCCGCTGCGGAGGGACCTGACCCAGTGTGTCCCCCTTCCCCGTGTCCCGTGGCTGCTACACACAAGGGATGCACAGCCCAGCCAGCGCCGCTGTCACCTCTGGAGGTGTGAGAAGCAGGACACCCTGCACTCCAAACACCAGCCAAGCAGGTTTCTCCATAAAGCCACCGCCTTGGCTTCCCTTTGCTCCTCAGGTGCCCTTATTTCAATTTAATTCAGTAGTTTTTAAAATTCCCAAGTAATAAACACTATCAATTGGGAGCCAGAGGTGGAGCAGGGATGGGGCAACAAGGCACAGGGAAGGGACCGCGTGTCCATGTCAGAGGTGAAGGTTTCATCCCCTGCACCATGGCAGCAGGTCACCAGCACAGAGCTCCCCGACTCCGGTGACAAGGTGTCGGGAGCCTCCGTGGGCAGGTCTGGCGAGAGGCGAATGTCATTGTCTGCTCCGAAATCAGCAGAATTTAAATCCTATTAAATCAATTTATTAGCGCTTAATTTGCATGAAATTAAATTCGGCCCCTATTCAAGGAGCCGTCACTCCCTTAAATCATCAGCACGGAGCATTTTACATGAGCCTAATTAAAAACTCTGCTGGAGCACTGCCCACGTATTCCCCTTCCACCACTCAACCTGTGCTTGCCAGTTAGAGCCCCACTGCCCCTGGAGGCACCTTGTCCCACCCACCCACGTGCTCTCCCAGTCGTGGAGATGACCCCACCTGGTTGCTGGGTGGAGGAAGACCAGCAAAGGTCCCTTTGCACCTCAAAAACTCACCACTTTCTTACCCAGATGCCTGCAAGCAGGTGGTTAGGGTTGGGTGGTCATGCCCGTTGAGAGGGAAGAGGAGATGGACATCAGCAGTGCATTCCCAGAGGGGGACCCTGGTCTCTCAGGAGCACTCACCTCTTTGATCCTCTGCAGCAGAGGGAGCAGCCAGTCCTTATTCACCTCACAGTGACTGTCCAGGAAGGTCAGGACTCCTGCTTGTGCCACATCTGCCCCTCGGATTCGGGACCGGATCAGACCTGTTGAGGGACACATCACGTCAGCTGCCACACAGCCAGCCAGGCAATGCCCCCAGCCTCCTCCAGCCCCCTCTCCTGCACTCACACATCTCCCTGGGGTTTGACCCACCTAAATCCCATTCGGACAAAACATGGTTTGGGTTCCTTGCCTCCTTCCCAGCGCCGCAAGGCACGCCAACTGTTTCCCGGGGTCACCAAAACAAATAAATGGCTCCACCAAGATTAATGACTTATGGCATTTCTGCCAATCCTTAATTTGCACAATTATTTCTGCCGTCACCCTCTGGGGCAAAACACGACTCAAAATGCATTCATAAACCCCTGCAAGTAATAAATCTAATGTAGGTGTAAGTCGGGGGGAATGGGCCAGGGGAGCCGAGGGTGGGTTTTCTGTGGGAAACTGCCTATTTAGACAGGAGTCAAATGGCTTTCCAACAGCCCTCCTGCCTGCAGCTGGGGCTCAAGTGAACCACAACCTAAGACAGGAGATGGTCTGCAACATAGGACAGGAGACAGTCCTCCTGGAAAACAGGAGGACAGGCAGGTGGCTCAAGGGGAGCAGAACTTCTTGATGAAGGAGAAACAGTGGTAATACAGGGGGAGACAGGAACAGCTAAAGAGAGGCAGAAGGGTTTCAGGTCACATCAGGCCACACATCAGGTCCATGCATGAGGAGGTCACTGATTTCATATTAAAACTCCTTAGAGGAAAGGGGCCAAGGAACAGCCTCTGAGCAGAAGGGAGAGGGCCAGGAGAATGAAGCCTGGAGCAATCCAGCACTTGCTGAGGTCACCTCCTGCAACGCAAGATGTCCTCATATCTCTCTCTGCAAATTGTAAGACCTTGTGGGTACGCTTGGTCTGATGTATCCACCCCAGCCCTCCCCAAAACCTGGCAGGTACTGAGGAACGCAGCTTCGGCGATGTATTCAGTGAGGTAAGCCCTCCAGGCTGGATTCCCAAATCCCCACTGCTTTATAGAGTACCAACACCTCCAGGTCCATCCACTGCTAGGGATGAGCCCACCCAATGACACAGGGGAGAAGGGCGAGAAGGAGGTGTGGATCTATGGAGACCTCCCCTACCTTCCTGCCAACACAGATATGTCTCTTACACCCACCGGTACCACCCTGACACCAGACCTGCAGACCTGAAACCCTCTGCAGAAAGAATCCACGGACAAACCCTCTCCTCTCCACGGTCTCCACAATCTGATACGCACCTGGACTCGTGCCTTCCATTTTCAGCTTGAAAAAAAAGTCCTTTGTTTTTTGTTTTCCTCATACTGCAGAGCAGGACTTGAAAACACCCATTCAGGCTACAGGGAGCTGCAAAACGTCTCAAAAGGTTGCCAGCAGCAGCCCAGGAGGACATACATTCATCCTCCATATAACCCTTCTTAATCATTCAAATATAATTAATTAATTAAAAAAAAAAAAATATTTCCACAGAAACAGCAGGAGCAGATCTTCTCTCTTTCATTAGAGCAAACATCTTTAAAAATAAGACCCGGGGCTTTGTTTTGCCTGTTCTAATTTTCTGGCTAATAAGCTACAGCTGAGCCTCATTGGGTATCTTAATAGTCCCATCTTCTTCCAGCCAGAGAGGAGGGACCCATTTCAAATCCCAGGCCTTTATCCCATCTCCTTTTATCGGGGGGCCCCGTCCCCTGGAGCCGCTGACCTCCCTTCTTGCCTGCTCCGTCTGAAGCCCCCCCTGGAGCTGAAGCTCCCAAACCTGGGTCTCCCACCCGGGTCACGGACAGGCAGCTCTTACCTTCTCGATGGCCGTTCCGCAAGCACTTCACCTTGGGGAGCTTGCCCAACAAGCGGCAGTCGTCGGCTTGGGAAACACAAAATGGAGGACGCCTCAGCCTCAGCCCTCCTGCTGGTGGCTCCGGCAGCAGAAACGGTCCCCGGGGGGGAAACCAGGAGCAGAGAAGGGGACACCCCACCACGGGTTGGCCGATGGCTTGGTTAGGGGCCACGGTGGCACCGCTGGGGCGTGACAGCCCCAGCCCCCAGCTCACGCAGCATAAACCAGGGCCGGCAGAGCAGCAGTTTTGATAAAACTAGTGTAAAGCCAGCAGATCTACGCTGAGGACAGCTGCGTTTGCGCTGTGAAGTCAGCACAGAGGGAGCCGTGGTTGGGGGCAGAGCGGGGGGTTTTTGCACATCAACGCAAATTACTAATTTTTAGTAGCTTGCAAAGCAAGACGTACGCTGTTGGATGCACGTCTGCGTGGTGGGGCAGGGGCCTCCTGAAGGTGGCCCTGTGAGCCCCCAGCGAGGAGAAAGCGATGGTCAGAGAGCCCCGTGGAGCAGCTCGGGGCTGGCTCCTCATGGCCTGGGCAGCAGCAGCAGCTCCGTGGGGCAGAGAGGCCCCACAACCATCGCTCTTGCCCCAGCACCCTTCTCCTTACCCACATTTCTCCCAGCAAGAGCTGGGCCCGGAGGCAGGGACACCCAGCACAGCCCTCCCTACCCCTGCAACCCCTCCACCCCTCTGCCTCTTCTTCCTCGGCACTATAAGCCCCATCCCCTCCACCCACCCCCAGGTGCTTTCATCCCCTCCAGCAATTTTTGTCTCAACACGAGACATCGCTGTACCCAAAGCCCTAGCAATTTGGGTAGAGACCTAGCACACTGTGGGGTGGGGGGGGATACAGAAGTGGCAGGGGTCAGCTATGGACGACAGAGATTTGCTGGGAAGAGCCTGCAGAACAACTGCATCCCAGGGAATAAAAAAGTCAGCGGGCAAAGAGAGGTGGGAAACCAGACACAACTGGGCAGGAGATAAAAGCACCAGTTGCTTGGGGTGGGTTGCAGGGAGGAAACTGACCCTGTGTGTACAGCGTGTTACGCAAATGCGTGTATTTTATGTAAATGCATGCAGAATAGATGCCAGCAGGCTCCGGCTATCACAGGAAAGAAGATGTAAGACAGCCGAGAAGCACCGGTTCCCAGTAGCAGAGGGGCTGCTCCGAGTTACTCGGAGAAACGGGCCCGTGCCCTGGGATGAGGTTAAACCCATTTTTTAAAATCCTCTCTGGCTTTGTTTTCACGTTTCCTGGCAAATGTCCACGTTTTGCAGCTCCTTGAAACGTAAAGTGCTACGAACCGCTCAGCCTAGGTGAGTTATATCATCCTTTTTATTCCCCAGGCAGATTTTTTTGAGCGCTTAACTCTCAGCCCCTGGATCTCCCGCTCGCCCGTCTCACCAGGCAAGGTCTTTAGCTGGGGTAGTGCCCTGGGAGCCCCCAGGGCTTCAGATACCAACTTCTGCTGGGAGATTGGACCTATTGATTTCACTATTAACTGGGAGAGAAGGGCAGGAGAACGTGGGCTGCCTGTGGTGCACAGCGCTATTGACGGCGCATCTCAGAAATGGACAAGCCACGTGAGAAATCCTCTTTACACGGGTGGGAAAAAGAATCAGTCAAGAGTGTCTGGCCTCCTACATAAACGTATGCAGAACATATGCATATTATTAATGCAGAACACATTAGGAGGGTCAGGCTATGAGTATCCTGTGCAATTCCAGTGGTGTCAGCCCAGAATTGCTCCCCGGCTGCAGCTGGAAGCCAGATCAAACACACCATGGCTGCAGGAGGATACAGGCAGGTAAGGATTGGATTCATGTCTACTGGGCGTAAAAATGATTTGCCACGCACTTTTCTTGTATTATTTTCACAAGAAGAGGTTTGATCATTTGGAATTTGAATTTTCCACCCGGCGATGCAGACCTGGCACAGCGAGGCTTGCTCTCCACACCTACAGAGCTTGAAATTTCCTTTGACTTTGACAAACTCTTCCCCCTTCTCTGCCTAAATCCCAGTCTCTGGCAGTCTCTTTTCAGTTCGCCCCCTTCGCTTTTAACATAGAAAGGGTCACTTACGATCATCACTGAAGTCATCCACTAGTATGATTTCATGGACGAGGTGCACCGGGGTGCGGTTCAGCACGCTAAAGAATGAAGAGAGAAAATCCATGACAGCGCTTGAACAACTCAACAACCCAGAAATAGGGAGTGGAAAAGCCCAGGAACTGATCCCTGCCAAAGTGCAGGCCACCAGGCTTGGATTTCCAGAAAGGATATACCAGGTGAGACCCCGAAACCACCACCCACCCCCCTCCAGTAACCTACAGCGCCCAGTTATCAGGCCCCCCATAGCCTGATTTAAGAGCCGAGCACCCAGAATTCCTGGGAAATAGCTGCTAATCACCCTTTGGGAACAAAAGCAGTACATAAAGCCAGGAGAAACAGGCTTTTTTTCAGCAACACGCACGTCCCACCAAGTCTCCTAAGGGGGCTTACAGCTCTGCTGCCTTCACCCCACCACCTCCCCTGGGGGCTAATGATACGGTGCCCACCAACAGCAGGGCCAACGCAGAGAAAATTACCCAGCTCAAACCCCTCTTTGCAGGGCTCACAGCCGTGGCCCGACAACTCCTGTTTTTATCCACACGCTGACTGTGCTTCCGAGGCTGCCGAGAGGATAAGAGCAGGGTTGGAGCCCGCCTATTTAATGAAAGAGAGAGGCTGGAGGATGTGGTTCACAGCTCCCTCCAGGTGAGCAGAGGCTGTGAAACGCGGCTGAAAGTTACAGTCTTCCTTTAAGTATGCCACCAAGGGGTTTTTTTCTTTTTATTATTATTGCTTTTATTATTAAAAAGTCTAGACCTGTTCTTCCCCTCTCTCACACCGCACAAAGGGCAGTAGGATTACACGCGCATAAAATCCTGCCCCATCAAAGGGTCAACGCTGACTTCTTGAAGGAGAAACCCCAGGGCATGCCAAAAATCTCCTAAGGGCTCCACGTGGGCTTTGATAACACCAGCTGAGTGGCACGGGCCATTCCAGAATCTAAATCCCTTTGCCTTCATCCTGAGCGCGGTTCCTTTTTCAAACAGGATTTCAAAGCCCCCCCCCCAAATTTCACACCCGAGTCTGCCTTCTGGTCTGGGTTAGAAAAAACCTTCAAACCTACTGCTTGCATAAGAGGACAGACACCGCTTGAAGCCCCTGACACCTCCAGATCCTTATCGACAGTTTTCCCTGGCCTCTCAGGCTCCCAAAGCTCCAGCAAAAAGCCTGGAAGTCTGGAAAACCATGTCCATGGCCCAGACCTCAGTCAAGAGGGCTCTGAAGGGCAGGATCCCAGGGGACCCTGGGTGCCTGGGAACCACCAGTGCAGCCAGCAGGAACCCAAGAAGGTCTCACAGCATCACACTCAGATACCTGAGGACATTCAGCCAAAGGGCTGCATTTCTCTGATGAAAACATCGTGATGATAAACCACAAGCCCACCCCACTGGGTGCTGGAATTAAAACCCTCTAGAGAGAGAAAGAGTCAAATCTGTGGGTTTTTTTGGAAGAATGGAACATCCCAAGGCAGATGCTTTAAATGGATCCTCCCTCCATGTTTTGGGTTGGTTTGGTTTTTCAGCAGAAATCATGAAAAAAAAAGGGTGTTTTATCTAACACCAGAGTGGGAGAGGCTGCAAGTCCTTTGTGGAGCTCCTCGACATCACTTCCAAGCCCAGAATTACTTTCCTTGAAAACACAATCCCAGCTTCCTCCAGTTTCAGGATTTTGGTAGAAGCCATGATTCCCTCCCTACTTCAGATGCTTTGCGTGTCAGCGTCGGGGTGGGGAGAAGAAAGCCTCTGCCCCCTAAGCAACAGCTATAGCAGGAGACCTAACAGCCAGGAGCTGCTGTGGCCACCCTGGCACCGCCAAGGCTCGCACCAAGCAGGGTCAGACCAACACCATCTCCCCAACACCCCCAGCCTGCACCAAGTATTAGGAAAAGTGGCTGAACGCCCCTCCTCCCGCTGGGGCACACAGAACAATTTAGATGTGCTGTTCCCACCTGTCAAGTGCTTTGGTTGGGTTTTTTTTAATTATTATTATTAATAGGTTTGTTATTTTTAAAAAAAATCCCCATATGTGAGAGCTGAGTTCAGCAAATTACCGCAGCTGAGCGTCAGTAGAGAGAGACAGGAGAGCAATATCATGCTCAGTGGAATATTTAACAAGCGCTGATTGCCTGGAAACCTAACTTGGTGAAACCTGCAGGAAAGAAACAGACTTGTAAAAAAGCCAGCGAAATAAATAAATAACCTGCTGAGAGCAGGAGAAGGGGAGGCAGCGGGCGAGCTGAATATTCAAAGCCTTCCTCCGCCCCGTCTCCCCTGTAGATTCGCCTGCCAGAAGTGCAATGCAGGGCTTAACTCTACAGGGAGGTGGTCCAAAGGGGCTGATTCTGCTTCTGCTGATACCAGCAAGAATAACTCAACCAAAACCCAGCTGCACTGGGCTGCAGACTCAGGCCTGGGCTCATAGTGGCACCTGGGGACTTGGAGGAATTCCCCCTCCAGGGCACTTCTCATGGAAGAAAACCCAGCATGGACTGTTTTCAAGGCGCTGGGCTGGGGAGATGTGCAGCCCCATCTCGGCTCAGCTACGGGCTCCTACTGTTCCCAGGCCACGCCGTTGGCTGCCAACTCTTGTGCCTTGACTTGCCACCTTGTAGATCAGGGAAGGTGTCCTCTGAATGCTAACGAGGGGCATCTGTGGGATATAGAGGGCTGACCAGAGCAAGAGGGAAAAAGTCAGCACGCAGGCTGAGGGAGGGACCTCTCCAAGGCTTGCCCCAGCTCCATGAACCATCATCCTTCCATGGGGTTAATGACAGATATCACCATGGGTGACATAGCATCCCCCAGGATCAAAAGCAGCCTCACCCAGCACCATCACAGCCCTCTGCCACCACTTAGTATCACAGAATAGAATCATAGAATGGTTTGGGTTGGAAGGGACCTTAAAGATCATCCAGTTCCAACCCCCCTGCCATGAGCAGGGACACCTCCCACCAGACCAGGTTGCTCAAAGCCCCATCCAGACTGGCCTTGAACATCTCCAGGGATGGGGCAGCCACAGCTTCTCTGGGCAACCTATTCCAGTGTCTCACCACCCTCACAGGGAAGAATTGCTTCCCAATATCTAATCTAAATCTCCCCTTTCAGTTTAAAACCATTCCCCCTCATCCTATGGCTCCCCTCCCTGATCAAGAGTCCCTCCCCATCTCTCCTGTAGCCCCTTTAGGTACTGGAAGGGGCTCTAAGGTCTCTCTGGAGCCTTCTCTTCTCCAGGCTGAACAACCCCAGCTCTCTCAGCCTGTCCTCATAGGAGACGTGCTCCAGCCCTCCAAGCATCTTTGTGGCCTCCTCTGGACCTGTTCTCACAGCTCCGTGCCTTTCCTGTGCTGAGGACTCCAGAGCTGGACACAGTACTCCAGGTGGGATCTCACCAGAGTGAAGTAGAGAGGCAGAATCACCTCCCTCGACCTGCTGGCTTCCTTTGTGGGACTCACCCACAGCGTGACACTATCCCATACCCCGTGTGAACAAAGCCTTGGTGAGGGTCCTTCAAAGGCTGGGTCCACCACAGCTCCAAGGGACCTGGTGTGATTTCAGCAGGCTTTGAGCTCGTTATCGCTCTTGCAAATCCACGCACAGGCACCTGCAAGCCCCAGAATTGTGGGGCCGAGCTGAGGGCCACTTGACACAGGCAGAAAGAGATCCGAGGCAAAGGCTGCAACACCGTGACCACAGCCATGCTTCCCGCTGCGGCACAACGGCTCTTCAGCAGAGCCAAATTCATGTCTCCAAAGGGTGTTCTACACCCCCTCCTGCAGCACTCCTCAGGGAGGACAGGAAACAGGCACTCAATACGGCACGTTTTCAATGTTACAGGGATTTTTTTTGGTTTTTTTTTTTTTTTTTTCAGTTAAACTACGAAAGCACTTTTAAAAATTCAAAGACAGCTTTTCTATTACTTGTGCCTTTGCTCAGCTTTGATATTTTTTTCCTTAGACTTTCTTTTCTTTCTTTGTGGGTGGGCACGGCTTTTTTTCCTTTCATATGGATAAAATCAGAAGACAATTAATATTATAGGGCTTTGAAGTCCCCCTGTTGTTTATAGAATTTTTTCCCTGAAATCAAACATAGGTAGATATACTGCAGTGATGGGCATATTTTAACAAATCAAAACAGCTTTTAAGTTCTGTTGAGTGAGAGATCACAACACTTTCACCCTTAAATCGCCAAAAGAGCCGTTACCATCAAAATGAAAACTCATGCCTCTAGTCCAAGAAAGTGCTCACGCTTATTCGGCTCCCTAAGACCAGATTCACTGCTGAATTATCTTGAAAAATTAATGCTGAAATATTAAATTGATTTAGCAGACATTATGCAGATGTAACCACGGAGAATTTCACCTTAAATTTTGCATCGCGCAGTCCTTCTTTCATCTTCCTCAACAGTTTGTCAGGATCCTTTCCTACCTACCCAGAGGTAAGCACTGGATTCAACAGTTTCACCTCCAAATAAAGACCAGTGCAAAAGTCAGCCTGACACCCAAGACATGGAAAATGTTTGCAGGGAGGAGTTCAGATCTTCTGACCAAAGGTCGGCATGTTTTTGGTCATCACCTAGAACACTGGTTGCTTTAGAGAGGTGACTGTGGACGTCGATCCTCGGGAACTCATGAACCCATTAATTCTCTCCACGGCAACCTACTGGGACTTGTTAGGAGGGGTGGGGGGAAAAAAAAAAAACCCAAACACTTTGAGAGTATAATAAAGTGCTGAAAGGGCCAAGGGTCACAATTATCAAAATCAGACCGAGAGCGCGGAGAGAAAATGCCCGCCAAAATGAACTGCTTCAACAACCCAAAATGGCTAATTATGTAGGAAGAGAGACATCACACCAAGAATAACCATAATGAGCTTTGATTACACGGCGGCTTTCGCATTTTATTCTTTCAAATACCCACCAAGCTCTTTGAAATTCAAGAGTTCTCTTATGTTAACATCAAAAGGTAAAAGCGCATGGAGGGCTGTGTACTTAGTCACCGTGAGAGATGATTAGCAAATTAAGAAAGAAAAAAAAAAATAGTCCTGGGTTTAAGCAAAAAAAAAAAAAAAGTAAAAAAAAAAAAAAAATAGTCAGCACAAAGTGCTAATTATACAGTTTCTGCGCAACACCTGGCTTGTTTTTGCTTCTTTAATCAGGCTTGTTTCAGATATGGCACAGATTCTATACGGTGCCACCGCTGCGTGGCTTTGTCGCTTCCCTGCCTCAGAAGGGTCTGGGTGCAGACAAGGCAGTGCCACCAGGGGAAGGTGCGAGGTGCTGGCTGTCCCCGACGTCACTTCTCTTACTTAGCAGAGCCAGAAAATTAAAGCCGCGATATTCTCCTCGCTAATTAACGATTTAAATATTTGATGCAGCATTCACGGCGTTCACATCAGGACTTTCGCCAAAGGATGTGTTTTGGTTTGTCAGTGAGAGGTAAATAAGTCTCCTTGTTTTTGTTCTGAGCTCCCCAGCAAGTTTGAAGAATAAACAAACAAAGACCACTCAGCAGATAAAACAGGACTGTCTCACACTCTTCCCGACGGGTTGCCAGCACAACAGTCTCCTGCACTCCTCTCCTGCCCATCCCACAACACCGCTGACCGGCCACCGAGCTCCCAAAATTAACTTGCTGGGGAAAGTCACAGCCTGATGGTCTCTGATGGTCCGGGGAGCAGAGCATCACCCCAGGCTGCCTGCAGCTCTCCCTCCCCGGGCAGGCAGAGTGTCTCTCCCCACCGCTCCCAGGGATGCTCCCAGGGATGGGGCACACACCAAACCTCGCTCCCTGGACCTCAGCATCAAGCCCGATTCCCCACCCAGAGGTGGCCACGTCTCAGCCTGCAGAGGAGGGATGGGAAGGGGAGAGGATGATAATCTCATAAGCAAGGCATGGAGTAGATCCCCCTGACCACACAGGATGACACGGTGGGGAGGCACTACTACCCACCGCTGTGGAGAGCCCCAGCACCCAGCCTGGCTCCAGGTGTTGGAGCCTGGCCATGCTGCTCCTTCCCCTCCAGTGACTGCTACAGCCTTGGGAAAATCCCTAAGCTCTCCTTCTGGAGGAGCTGAGTAGCTAGACTTGGGCAACGAGTTGGATTCCCTTCCTAAATCCAGACTAGCATGGGATGGAAAGAGAGAAAAGAAGAAATTGTGGATTATTTTTTTTTATAAAATGCCTCCGTATTGTTTATTCTCTCCCTTACTCCTGTCTTCCCTCCTTGGCTTTACTCACAATGTCCCATCCCCATACTATTGGAGACTCTCCTCTAATGTACTGGGCCTCGGAGCTTGAAATACCTGAAACTGAACCCCTGGGTGGGGGATAAGAAACTTGGCCAAGGTCATTTGAAAAGTGAGTTAGCTGGAACAACCACTCAATGGCAGCTGCTTTGCTGTCTGCAGAGGAAAAAACAAAAAATACAAAATAAAATAAAATAATATCTCAAGAGCTACCTTGCTATTCACCACCTCCTCCTTCCTGGCCTCTTCTCCCCTTTTCTACCTCTCTTTCTTGTGACACCCAGCTCCTACTACCTGGACACTTGTTTTGTATTCCCAAGCATAGTTACATACGCATTTATAAATGCCGACTACATCATTTGCAGAGATTTGGGCATTCGATTAATTTAGCTTTGCTTTTCCCCCCCCGCCCCTTCTTTCCTTCCAGCTGGCAAACGGTCAGAGAAAACATCGTGAAACTTTTAAATTAATTCATTATTCAACACAGTCCACTAGCTTTTCTCAATAGCTCTGACGATGCAAATTGTTCATAAATGGACTGTCACAAACGCTGGCAACATGACTTGGGCACGGGGTGCTGTGGAGCAGCATTCACCAGCACTCCCCTCTGCCACCCCTCCATGTTTACCTGAGGTCCTGCAAGAAGTGCTCCCTTTGCGGGGAGACAGTGCCCCACCATCCCACGGCTTTGCACAAGCCAAGGGATGTCCCTCAGCCCTGTTCCTTGCTCCTGCCGTGGTGTTAACTGAGAACATTCATTCTGCGATGGGGATGGAAAATCCAGCTGGCTGGAACTCAGAAAACCGGGTTTGCAACTCAAAATCTTCCACCAGCCACAGACAAATCGCCTCTCTGCTCTTCAGTCTGTCCGTCTGTCACCTGGGTTACACCAACAGCTCACCATGGAGATGCACCGGGGAGGACGGGGTGGAGGAGGTGCTCCTTTTACTCACCACCGTGCCCAAAGCACTTGGAGATACTTGGCCACAGACTGCTCCGAAAGGCACAGAGCAGTGTCAGGAGGACAGAGTTTGCTGTGACTAGCTACGGAAAATGATCCATGTTGTTACAGCCACCCTGGGATGGAGTCGTCTGGAAGATCTAATTAAACTAAGCATTTGCCAAGCAAGGCTGGGGGTGGAGGGGAAACCAGAGCAGTCAGAAGGCACAGCAAATTAACCTACAGAGGCTGAGGAGGCAGATGAGCTCTCAGCTGGGTCCAAAAACAGGCAAGGACATGGCAATACAGGCAAGGAGATGTGCACAGTCATGGCTGGAGAGGAGCAGAGCAGGAGCTGCATCACCAGTTCCACTTGCCACCAAGGCTGGTACCCCTCAGGCTGGCTGTATCAAAGCAAGCCTCTAAATACTGCATCCAGGAGGAACACAGTGAATCCAGATGCCAGGAGGCCACCTCCAAACCATGGGAACCAAAAAAAGGATGGGCGGCTCAGGATCTCAGCCCAGGCAGAGGGCAGGGGAGATGGGGACCTAAAGGCTTTCATCTCAGTTCCTGGGATCAGTCTCCAAGAAAGAGGGCTCAGAAGGAGCCCCAGAGCTGAGGAAAACCTCCCCACAGACAGAATACAAGCACCGGAATCGCTAGGGCACGTGACAAAGCTGTGGTGGAAATCACATGCAACCAGGCAAGGAAAGCAGCAAAGCCAACTAATCAAGTCAAGCAAAGAAAAGAAGAGAAGCAAGGAAGAAAGTCTTTTCATAGCTGGAAATCAGAAGCTTCAGAGGACAATAGCCTAGAGGAAGAAGGAAAAATTCAAACTACCTGTCTTTCTAACCTCGCCATCATTGCAATGGACAGTCCTCTAATGAAGCCAGATAAGGGGGTCCAGGCATAAGAGCCGTATCATGGGTCTAACATCTCTCATGTGACATCACCCACGACTGTACCTGCCAGGCACAGCCAAGTGCTGAGTTATGGGGAGAAATAAAGTCCATCCCCACACTTTACATGTTATAAGCATCCTATATCTCGGGGGTTAGAGCGCTGCGCTTCGCTTTGCCTTGCCACCTCTGTTACAATGGGTTCTAGAGGATGGGAAATGCACTGTAAAGATAAAAGAGAAGGTCCAGGATGAAGGAGCTGGTACACAGCACCATGTGTCAGTGCTATGACACCCAAAATCCACACACCCTAGAGAGAGAAAGCGGCGATATGTTATTAAGCGTGAAGCAAAGGAGATGGGATTGGGCATGAAACCATAAAGCAAAGCAGGAATTCAATTTCAGGACTGTCAAACCCGCTTGTGACTCCTTCCTCACCTGAGGAAGGATGCTGTTGGCAGAAAAGAACCCAGCGAGGACATCACGGTGATCAGGGCACAGCTGCAGTCCCACCCCCTGGCCAGCAACCCCAGTCTGACCAGTACCAATGATGGCAAGAGGTCCCTGGAGAAGCCAGGGTTTAACTGGCAAGGCTTGCAGCACGTCACAAGCCTTCACTAGGTGGGCATGAAACACACCTGCAAAACACTTATCGCTGGCACAGAGCAGAGCACCCCCAAGCTCATCACAGAGGAACCCACCAGCCGAGACCTGGAAGCAGACCCCTCAATGGCCACTAAATCTTCCTAGGAGAGAACTTGCAGAGCGGAGGCACACACTGGGATTAAACACTGCTTTCAAAAACCTGCGGTGAAAACGAAGCCTTCAGTCTACCCACTAGAGCAGAACACAGCCAAGAACAAACCGACAAATGAAGGAATGGCCGCGAGCCCAGAGCGCTCCACCGTGCATCCAGAGGCGCACGGGAACCGTCCTTGAAAATCCAGCCTGCATGGGCACCATTAGGGCTTCTCTAATTAGTAAGCCTTTCTGGCACTTGCTGGGTCGCTGGAGAAGCTCAAACAGCAGTGCTGGAGCAAACATCTGCAGAATAATAGCCGTCCCCAGAGGGCTGGGACAAAATACAGCTGAGCCCCGATACCCAGCTGGATAGGAAACCTCTTATCCCAGGCTCTGTCTAATCTTCTGCTGCCCCCTGAAGAACACCCCATGCTAGACCCTGAAAAGGCAGCACAGCTACTTACTTTTCTGAGCATCCCACTGCAAAAACCTACTTCTCGGAGAAGAGCTTTCACGCTAACTCCTCCCAGTAATCATTTGAGACCACAGCTGGTAGGTCCAATCATAGAATCATAGAATGGTTTTGGCTGGAAGGGACCTTAAATATTATCCAGTTCCAACCCCCCTGCCATGGGCAGGGACAACTCCCAGCAGACCAGGTTGCTCCAAGCCCCATCCAGCCTGGCCTTGAACACCTCCAGGGATGGGGCAGCCACAGCTTCTCTGGGCAACCTGTTCCAGTGTCTCACCACCCTCACAGGAAAGAATTGCTTCTGATATCTCATCTAAATCTCCCCTCTTTCAGTTTAAAACCATTCCCCCTCATCCTATGGCTCCAGTCCTTGATCAAGCGTTCCTCCCCATCTCTCCTGTAGCCCCTTTAGGTACTGGAAGGGGCTCTAAGGTCTCTCTGGAGCCTTCTCTTCTCCAGGCTGAACAACCCCAGTCCCACTGAGCGCACACAGATTCTGCCTTTATTCATGAAAACCTCTACTCCGCCTCGTTGGTTTTTTAAAAAGCTTTTATAAACAAGAGTATTTCCAGCAAAGCTGGGAGCTCTCACCTCCGAATTGTCCTTAGCAGGGTTGACCTGGCCTCGTTGTGGAAGGTGATGATGACGCTGGTGGGCGGCAGGTCCTGGCGATAGCGCAAAGTCGTACACCTGGGGAGGGAGAAAGAGGAAAAGGCCGTTCAGCAGCTGGAATTCAAAGGGGGAGCTCACTTCATTAATGCAGGCAGCAGAGTCCATCAGAAGATGGTCTGCCAGCTGCTATTTAGAAAAAAAAAAATTAAAAAACCAAGAGTTTTTCTGTATGAAGCCTTTCTGAAGGAGTCCAGAAACTGCCAAGTAAGTCATGGAGGATTAAAGCAGCAAAAAAGAGCTTAACTGTCATCAATAGGACGGGATGAGAAAGGAGGCACCCAGCCTGCAGCCCTCTTCTCTAACCATTGCTTCCCAGCCAGCTTACCCTCCTGGTGCCACCAGCCTCCCACACCAATGGGCAGTGGGAAGATAGAGGCCCTCCTTTTTTATGTTACAGAATTGTAGGGGTTGAAAGGGACCTTCAGAGATCGTCTAGTCCAACCCCTCTGCCAGAGCAGGGCCATCCAAAGCAGGCTGGATAGGAATGCATCCAGGGGAGTTTTGAATGTCTCCAGAGAAGGAGACTCCACACCCTCTCTGGGCAGCCTCTTCCAGGGCTCTGCCTCCCTCACAGAAAAGAAGGGCATTATATTAGTTAGGGCAATTCCACCTCCAGCAAAGATACTCCTTGCTGACATTAGCACAACAGCATCAGAAACAGGTCCTTCACGCTGCAGGTGAGGTGCTTGCAGAAGGCCAGCTGCAAGTCTTACCCTGCCTCGGTGGCTTTCTGAGCTTCATGGGGCTTTCGGTAACATCTCAGATGTACTGGTTTATTGTGATGAGGTGCTTTTTTTCTTTCTTAAATTGAAGCAGTGGTCCGAGCGCTCTTGCACCCACCCAGCTGGTGGCACCAGCAGAGGTTGAGAGCATCGTTGCAGCTCCAGCTCCGAGCTGCCTCTCTCCCACCTCCCAAGACAGCAATTTCCACCAGCCAGCTGCAAGGTAAGCCAAGTCCCCTTTCTAAATTGATTGTTTCCTTATTCATTCTGCCTTAATGGCATAACCTGACTACAGGGAAGATTAGGATTTAAAACTTTCCAAGCCAGCCTGCAGAAGGTGAAAACCCACAACTTCAACCACAGCCCCAGGAGGAAACGTTCCAGACTCTGTAATGACTTTGACCTTTAGCTGATGAAATTTGTGGCTTTTATAGACCGACACCAACACATTCCTAGCTCAGAAAATCTAGATACACCTCTTACATCTGTGCTGCTCTTTCCAGGTCCCTGTCAGCCCCTGTGATGGCCTTAAGAGGATGCCACACCAGCGGCAGGAGGGCAGCTGGTGCCAAGCCTGAGGAGCTCCTCATCACAGCCATCATGCCCCTTCCCATCCATGAGGCACTTGCCCGCTCTTGTGTCGCTGCCCAGGTGCTACCACTAACCATCCTCAAATCAAGCAGGAAAGAGAACTGAAAAACCACTCTTTCAACAAACAACCAGTTTCCTCCTCCAAAGCCCATGGTATCTCCAAGGCGAAGCAAAAACAGACGGAAAAATTAAGGAGGGGATGGGGAGGAAAAAGCCAGCAACAGTAGCCGAATGCTGCTGGTTTATGCTGTCAGCACAGCATGTTGCACCTCGGAAATGCCAAACTGCTTGAGATGCTCTTTTTAATGAGGTTTTTTTTTTCACCTTTTTGGGATTTTGCAATTTAAATTGCATTTCTGATTACTTACAAAGTGATATAAATGAAAGGAAAAAAGAGGGAGCAACAGGTGAAATAATTCCAAAGATAAGGAAAGAAAAAAAAACATTTGCAAGCTTATACTAAACTGGTTGCTGCCTTCTCTCATCAAAACCCTTCCCAAATCCTGCCTCCGCTTGACCGAAGCAGATTTCTCATTACTACCCTGTTCTTTCAGCCTAGTCACCAACCCCCAGAATTCGTCATTCAACTAATTCTAATTCTAGGTCCATCCTCAAAGGACACTGAAGTTGCACGCTCCCTCCGCACGCGGGAGAAAATTCAGCGACATTGCCCCGTGCAACAACACCCTCATTCATCACAGTTACATCCCAGGGATGCTAAAAGCAGCGGGTTGCTGAATCGCTAAACAGCAGCAGGTCGTGCCCCGAGCTGCTCGGCTGTGTCACGGTGGCCCTTTCCATCACCAACTTCAGCTGAACTTTCCCAACACGGTATGATGGGAAAGAAATAGCTGCTGGTGATGCTGCTGCTCGGAGCCTGGTTTTCCACGTTCAGGCTCGGCTCCCGCTCGCTTTGCAGAGCTGCAGAGACAGACAAAAATTGCTCTCCCTCTGCTATTTTTACACCATTATCTCCCAACCCTTCCCAGATGCGTGTCCTCCCACCCACTGCCAACGCGACACCGGGGCGGGGGGACGACACACACTTGTGTGGAGCAAACAAGAGGAGCTATTTCTGGAAAAGAACGAAAAGAGCGTGGAAAATACAAAGCCATCAATACTTCACTTATGTTATTATGACAGCTAAGAAGCTAATAAATAAAGCCTGGGTGGATGCGTGCTGTATCACCCACCAGTGGGAGTGCCGGGGATATTGCACGCTGGATGAGCCCACCAGGGCTGTGACGAAGGCTCCTCGTGTGTGACAACTACTTGATTTTTTCAAAACTCCAGATGTCTAGACACCCAGATCAGCCTAATTAGACAACGTGCACGAGGAAACCACTCAAACAACGCGTGGAGCACCTCCAGGGCTTGGTCACCGGCCCTGTGACTCACCCCTGGCTCGTTGCATCCCAAAGACTGGACTGATGCTACAGAGTGGGCAGGGACCTGGCAGCACCCCCAGCCTGACTTCGCCTCTGTGACCAGCACTGGGTCACTTCCCTCCCCCAAAATCAGCCCAAAAAGGGTCAGGCTGAGCTGCTGCATCTGCCAGGGCTCCTCCAGGAGCCTGTGTGGCCCCGACTCCGTGCTTGCCCAGGATTTTCCCCCTTCCTTCAGGAGCCCTCTCAAACTTTCCTCCAGTTGGTCCTTTCTTTTTTTTTTTTATCCCTTCCTCCCCCAGGAAAGCTAAACATCCCAGCTAAACATCCCAGCTCCTCAGAAGGCCAATTTCAGTTTAAGTTGTTGACTACAAGTGTTTTTTTGGCACTTGCTTGGGTAATAAAAACCACAGCTTGGAAAAGCATTAAATCCAGCATGTCCAGAATTATTTTGTGTGACAATTACATCTGGGGTAATTTCAATTTAATACCTCACTGCAAGTGAAAATTGCAGCATGCAGCTCTAAAATTGCTGTAATAATGAAAATAAACCCGCTAAGAGCTGCCTGTGCTACCTCAGGCTGTCACCGGATAAACGTTTTGTGCTGCTTATGGTATTTTCATAGGTCATCCAATTGCCAACAAGGGAAAAAAAAAAACCAACAAACCCACAAAAGCAACACCTAGAACATTTTCAGGAAAACAAGAAAATTTGGAGGGTTGAGGGTTGGTTTTTTTTTTCAGATTGTTCAAAAAAAAAAAAACCCAAAAAAAAGGGAAAAAAAAAGTCATAACTGCATTGCTTATTGTTGCAGTGTGTTGAAACTCACAGGCTGAAGTCATGTGAAGTTTCCTACTTTGAAACTTTAGTATGCAGCAGGACCAGGGAGCAACGTTTGCACAAGAAGTGCTGGCAGGAATCCTGCCAGGCTAGAAGCGCTGGCGAGATGGGCTGCTCCACCAGCTCACAGCATCTGGGAGACCAAAACAAGGCAGAAGCCAGGCTGGCCTGCCCGAAAAATCCCGGAGAGAACGCCCAGCTGGAGAAAAAAAAATTATTATTTCCTTCTGCAACTCCAGCAGTCTAACTTTCATCTGATGGAAAGTTTAACTTTTCTGTTTTAAGGTCATTCCCCATTCAAATTTGAAATAATTTCAGAATCAGAAAGGTATGAATGGGGGCATCCCAGCTGCATCTTAGGAATCGCCCTTGGAAAATCCCAGCCTGGACTGGCTGCTTGCTGTAGGTCCTTCAGGGTGGAAGGAGCGGAACATCTCAACTCCATGTTCCCAAAATGGCATTAACACGTGGGCACCTTGGTCATACCATTGTGCCTAAACCCTGTCTTTGAACCGAAGCAAAATTACAGGCGATTTCCAGGAAAATGCTCTAAAAATAGGGACCCTGGGCATGATGAGACTTAGACCTATCTAGCAACGTATGCGGTGAATCGTATGGGAGCTAATGAGTTCATAGATCTTACTGCTGGACAGGACCATGCGCTGTCTCGCCTGACCTCCGGGTAATACAGTCTTTGGCATTTTTCCCAGTTATCCGTGCATTTCTCAGTTCCCCATGCATTAGGTCCGGTGACTTCAGTCTGACTGCAGAGTACCTTTCAAAAAAATCATTACTTCACGCCCTCCAGAGGTGGAAAATTCAAGAAGCGCCGTTCACGTTACAGCCAATACATCAGTCTCCTGCAGCCGTACAAATGGGATACGACAAGAGGGTATTTGCACGATCGGAGCACACAGAGGGGTCGGTGGCCTTCTTCATGGCCCTCGTCACCACCCTCAGCTCTTCCTGGCTTTTCCCAAGCCATCCTTTCTGCACGTTACCTCAAAATATTTTGTCACCCAGCTTTGAGAGACCTTCCAATTCCTACTTCATCTTTCCAAGATATGCCAGCACCTCCTTCTACAGGTACGCTTTGCACCCCCTCAATTAGGGCAATTCCTAGCAAAGCTGCCACCTGGAAGGAGGGTTGACCATGGTCTGCCTTGCTGCAGGTCTCCAGTACCCACTGCTTGTACATCCTGCACTTGGGGACAGGTCTGGGACAAAACCCAAGAAAGTTCTGGGGCTTCTTCCATAATGCTAAGAGCTTTGGTGCTGAGCGCTCCACCACAATTTGAGCATGAATGTCACTGCTCAGAGCATATATATGACTTTTGTGGCACTATAGGAATCACAGAATCTTCATGGTTGGAAGGGAACTTTGAGATCATTGAGTCCAACCACAAAAAAAAAAACAAAAACAAAAACAAAAACCCCACTCATCAAAAAAACCCACAAACAGACACAACCCAACAATCTCGGCCACTAGAGCATGCCCCGAAGTGCCATGTCTACATGTTTCTTAAATACCTCCAGGGATGGTGACTCCACCACCTCCTTGGGCAGGCTGTTCCAGTGCCTTACCACCCTCTCAGTAGAGCAATTCTTCCTAATATCTAACTTAAACTTCCCCTGCCACAACTGCTGCCAGGATTGCCACCAGCTAGAGATCCTCTGGCATCTATCCTGGTCCTGCAGATCCACCTCAGGTTGGCCACGACTGCAGGCAGGTTGGTGCTACCAAAACACTGAGAGGTCTAAAGCAAAGAGAGGCTGAAAAAAACAGTTGGAAGGTAGAGGACTCTGGAAAGCAGCCATGCCAAAAGGAAAGAAGGAGGGAGGAAGAGTCAGGTGTTGGCTGGTGATAGCCATGTGATTGCAGGGAACTCCAGCTGAAGCTCAGCTTGCCAAAGTGAAAAAAAACCCCTTGAGAAAGGCTGGTAGGATTTCTCTGTGCTGGATTGGCACACGCCCCAGGTTTGCATCCCCAAAAACGGACTGAAAAACTCTCCAGGGTGGCATGAAACAGCCCCAGGGACTGCTGGGGCAGGGAGAAATGGGAACGATCCAAAAAGGGAGGAATCCCTGGTTGAGCAGACGACTTGGGGCTATGCAAGGGCTTGAGCAAGGGTGAGGAGCCACATGTGCAACAAATACTCAATGGTGGTTAGCGTCAGAGCCGTTAAGGAATTATTTAGCAGGCTTTAACTAGATGTAATTGGATAAAACTGTAAGGAAGACCAACAGGAAAACACTGCCAAGGCGCTGAACCAGTTCTGGATGTAGATTAAGACTCCCAGAGGAACCTGTCCAAGTCCCCGCCTCTCCCCTCCCCAGCACATGCTACCGCAAAAATACTAGAAAAAAGGCAAAGGGCAGGAGAAGATGCAGCAGATGATGAAAGAGGTCTTCTCAGCCCCTGTGTTCTTCTGAAATACGTGTGCTACCATGAATGTGATGGCCACAGCTGCTTCAAGCGTTGGCAGGGGACCACCACGCACACTTCCCACCAGGGCAGGGACCTGCAAACAGGAACCGGTTTCAACTCAACTGCGGGTTGACCAGAGAAGGTCAACCATCTCGGGTTGAGCAAGGAGGACATTCTTCTACACAGCTTCTGGAAATTGAAGCAGTGCTATATTTGGCTAGTGCACAATTAGTATTTTCCTCTAACTCATCGCCTCTTTCGGTCTCTTTCTTTCTTTCTTTTCCCTGCAAGATAGGTATCTAAAAAATTAATCAAACGGTTAAATTCGAAGAAAGGGGGAAATGCAAGAAGGCAAAAATAACCTTCTGTGCACGTGACGTGCTGCTGCTGCTGCCTGCAAACCTCAAAAGCGATGAGATGATGCATTTATAATTTATTAAAACTTTGCTGGATTTTTGTCTTTGGAAAAGGGGAGGAGGGGAAAAGAAGAACCTACTAAAAAGGAAGGAGAGAATAGCACGGCTGCACTTAAAAACAAGTTAAACTAGATTGTGTGTCTTGATTTTCAAAGCAGCTCATGAATAATTCAGACTTCTAGAGTCCTCCACACAGACCCAGGGTCTATCTTGCTTCTTGACTCCCCCCCACCCTTCCTTCCTCAGAACCAAGGCAAAAAGAAAAAAGAAGCAAACAAAAGTGGGGACAGAAAAAAAAGGGAAAAAAAAAAAAAAGAAAAAAAGAAGCTTCTTTGTTTTCAGTAGAATTTTAAATCGTAGCCAAATTTCTGATGCCAGTTTTACTGGAATATCAGAGCTGACATCAAAGGTTTTCACTCGGTGAAAGTAAAAGCAAAATCTGGCAGCCTGCACCTTCCTGGAAAGCCACCAATCCTGTATTAAAGATCTTTAGAAGCCAGGACAACCTGAAATTACATTCCAGAGGGTCACAATCACAGATGTAAAGATCCATTAGGGAGGCTGCTTGCTGACCAGAGCTTCCTGGCACCCTGTGGCAAAGCAAAGAAGTGAAAGTCCCCATTCCCACAACGCCTCCATAGTCATAACTGAAAGAAGCACAAACCCAACTCCACGCTGTGATAGCTCAAAACCACTTCAAGCATGGAGGGGTCTGCAGTGCTTTCAGCAAAAATCCACCCAAATGGCCCTGAGTCGTTGCCTGTGACCACCCGTTTGCTACAGTTGATGGAAGAGCTCTTTGAGGCACTGGGTAGCTGAAAAAAAACCAAACAAACAAGAGTTTGATGGAAGAAACTGTCTCATGGCCTTAATTATCAATAGTAGCGAGCCTCGGAGAATTAGTTCCATTGCTTACTAATACTCGACTTCGATTTCAGCCTACACAAACACATTGGGTCAATAGAAAAACTGAGACAAGCACAAAAGTTAAACAAACAACTTCATTCTTTCAGAATTACTTGGAGCAAGTTATCAAAGTAATCGATGGCACATAATAACGGTAAGACAGATGGTCAATATCTTATAGCAGTCAAAGGCAGAGGATGGCTCTAGCAGAGAGTGATCAATGGCACCCCAGGAATGCCAAAGCACTTGGTGATGAAGCCATGTCCATCATGAACTCATCAGCAGGCCCTGGCATGGTTCAGGAGGGCGGCGCATCACTCTCTGCAATGGGCACTGGGGAAAGCAAGGTTTTTACTTCCCTATAAAACCCTCAGGATCCTCTCTGTCCATTGCAGGGAAGGAGGCACGTTGAGTTTAAAGAAGAGACCCAGTGGCTCCATGGATTGACCGGTGTTGGAACACCCATCCTGAGGGCCACCGCCGGGGCTGTTGGTTGATCCTGGTCTATCAGAGACCACCCATCCCTCCCTCTGGTGGGAAGAAGCCCTCCCCCCGGTGCAGCGACCGCTGCTGTGGTGCTACATCATCCCACGAGTGGCTCCGGCAGCCGCCGACGCGCGTCACGGCATCGCTTCCACTCCAGCACATCGTTTGTTCCAGAGGAGCCCAACCTGTACTTTTCAACTGATACTCGAAATCACCAGCTTTTAAACACAGCCTGTCATTTTTAGATGACTAAAGTGTCAAAAACATTTGTGATCTAAATGATTTTTTTTTTTTTCCTTTTCAGGATGAGAAAAACAGATCCCTTTGGCCTTAAGTTTTCCTGTGGTTTTACTTTTAAATTCACTGAGAATTTCCCTTTTGTTTTATCTTGAAATTGCCAAGTCCTGGCTTTTTCTTTTCTCAAATAACTGAAGAATGGAAACACGGTTATTCTCTCAGCTCTACTGAGCCCTGTCTACCTGCACAGCCCTCAGATTTAGGCTCCAGAAATGTGGGGCACCGACAACACAGACGTGGCCCAGGCAAGGGCAGCAGAGCAGATGGGATCCCACCACCTGCTCTGTCTCCATTTCCAGCTTCAGCCTCTCCAACGGAAGCCAGCGGTGCCTGCACCCGGACAACGCTCACCTTGAAACGGAGCAGTTTGTCCTCAGGGCTCAGCAACTGGCAGGTCACTGCCTTTTTATTAATATTTCCAGCTCTCCCCGCTCCCTCCCCGACCCCCATCGTGACAGGGACAGGCAGACAGATCACCCCGCCACAGACAGGTATCTGGGGAACGAGCTTTTATCTGCGGGTGAATGTGTCGCAGAAGTGGAGCTCATTAACTGGGGTTCTGTTTTTGAAAAAGGTTAATATTTTATCACATGTCTTCTGTCTCGAGGAATAATTAGCCCTGGCAGCACTAGCTTTGCTGTTTCCCAAGGGACCGAGCGAGAGACTGGAGGCTGGAGAGAGACATGTGGTACTGATGGACAGACAGCATCTCAACCTCGGGTTAACAGCACAGCTAACCAGCGGTTACCTGTCAACACAAACTAACCCGCTGTAGAGTATCTGGAGAGGCCAAACCTGGCTCCAAAGGCTGTACGTATTCTGCTCATCGTCCTCTAGGCCCTCAGGTTCAGGGGATGCTTTAAACCGCAGGGCTGAGACTCAGACAAGAGTTGCAGCAGAGCTCCAGGTCCAAGCCCCTTCTCCGACAGCGCTGGGGCAGCCTCTCCCCTCGTTGGTCTGATGCCCACCTACACAAAAAGAAGGAAACCCCAAGGGGTTCTTCTCTTCCATCCCGATGACAAACCTGTTCTCATGAGAGGAACTCACCGCTGAAGCAAATTCCCATGGAGAATGCAGAGAAGAAGGTTCCCCCAGTGCCTGCACAGAAGTCCTCATCGGGGGGAGGAGGGTGCAGCACACATCTCCCCAGGAGGCTGCTGAGAACAGGGCTGGGATGCAAGCAGAGTAAATGGAAAAACTGGAAAAGGACGAGGGAGGAGTCGTTTCAGATCGACCCAGAACTATTTCGTGCACGTGTTTTTCTTGGCAAAATGCAATGGACAGGTGGGTGGGGAATTTCCAAAACTGTCTCACGGGGAAAGAAAACCAAAACAACTTCGGTGAAGGAAATCTATCACTTGGAGAAGGGGGATAAACTGTTTTCAGCTCTTTTTTTCCTCTCTGAAACAGTAATTTTTGGCAAGCAAAACATCAGTCCAAACAAAATAAAGTTGCCCTCCTCCAAGAAAGAGACAATTAGGATGGAGAATGTGGCTCCTTCTGAGTGAGCTCCTCGAACTCGAGGATGCCTGTCCTGTGTGGATGCTTTTCCTATCCAGATAGGCACTGTGAGGTTGTGACAAGGGACAACCTGGAGAAGCTTTGGGGTTGTTCAGCCTGGAGAAGAGAAGGCTCCAGGGAGACCTTAGAGACCCTTCCAGTCCCTAAAGGGGCTACAGGAGAGATGGGGAGGGACTCTTGATCAGGGAGGGGAGCCATAGGACGAGGGGAAATGGTTTTAAATTGAAAGAGGGGAGATTTAGATGAGATCTCAGGAAGAAATTCTTTCCTGTGAGGGTGGTGAGACACTGGAACAGGTTGCCCAGAGAAGCTGTGGCTGCCCCATCCCTGGAGGTGTTCAAGGCCAGGCTGGATGGGGCTTTGAGCAACCTGGTCTGGTGGGAGGTGTCCCTGCCCATGGCAGGGGGTTGGAACTGGATGATCTTTAAGGTCCCTTCCAACTCTAACCATTCCATGATTACATGATTCTACGAAACAAAGGACAGCGAGTAGGAAATTTATTATTATTTATATTACAGTGTTTGCTGGAGCAGTCCAGAGTCACCCCCACTGCTAGGAGCCAGGCTGCGAGACACTGAGGTCCTCTGGGCTCCCCCAGTCCCCGTGCTGCTGATCCCCTTTGCCCTGCAGATGCCTTTTAGCTGAGAACACAGCTCGGGAATGGTTTCTGCTCGCCGCACAGACAGGTGCCATAACTCACACTCCCAGCACAGCTCTTTCAGATATAACTAGCTTTGCCCTCCAGACGAAAAAAAATGAGTAACAGAGTCACTTAACTGACACATCCTCCTGCATTCAAAACACCCGCCTATACATTTCCATCAGCTCCTCGTACAGTCTAGCTCTCTCCTCAACTCTTTCCCAAGGGTCGCCCTCATCTTTCTCACTCAAGAACAAGAAAAGGAGGGGGAGGAATAGGACTGCGAATCCACTGCTGCAGAATAAGCACCATCACATTGGCCATATCCCTCCAGCATCCATGAGGGAGACACAACCAACCCTGCCCCTGAACATCACCAGCCTCCACTTTTTCTCCACTTTCAGGCAACATCACAGAGTGCAGACTCCATGGCATTTTTGTCTCTGAGTGGGAGACGGATTTTTGCCTCTGACCGAGTTTTGTCAAGCCTTAGGGAAGAGAAAAGTTTAGGAGTTCAGTTCCAATTTGAAACAGGGAATCAGCGTCACCACATCTCATACTGGATGCACTACAGAGGATGCACAGTGGAAAGTAGGGCACGAAAACAGCTGCAAACCCCAAGCAGCATGAGAAGCAGATAGTGTCGACGATCTGAAAGGTTCCCTTCCAACCTAGACAATTCTATGATTCTATGAAAAGCTGTGGGGACTCTGCTGAAGTCCAAGCAACCTCACCACCGGCAAAGCCTTTCAACGTCAACCCAGAAGAGATACATGAGTGTGGCAGTTGAGCAAATCATTCTTAGGTGATGAACCCCAAAGGAGGAGAAGAGAGAACTCCTCTCACTGCTGTCACACCAAGAATGACCTGAGGCCACCGAACACAGCAATGTCACCCAAGCAGCAGCACGGACTCTTGCTTGTTGATCCCATGGGCGAAGGTCTCCAGTCACCTCAGCACCTCTATCAGAGCGACCACACAGCCGGTACACAGATTGGAAACACAGATTTGCTACTGACATAACAATTAATCCTGGAAAATGCGGCGGGCAGCGAGGACGAGAGGCTTCAGCAAGCGTGCTCCAGCGTGCACCTAACCCTCCTCTCATTTAAATGCACCCTCTGTGAGTGAATTGGGTGCATCGTGTCTGCAAGATGGGAAAGATAAGGGTAACGCAAGCGCTGCAAGGACAGGCTTCTCAAGCACCTTCCGAGCTTCTCACAGGAACACGGGCAGCTGGGGGAGAACTGCAAATTGTGTGCGCTGCAATCAGGGTTTGTAAATTACATCAGGTCTTACAAAACGCTGGGCCAAGCCTGAGAGGCAGGAGCCCAAGAGGGCTCACAGTGGTTTCTGCAACGAGAGAAAAACCTGGTCTGATTTCATAGCTGACCCTGCTCCAAGCAGGAGGCTAGATCTGAGACCTCCTGCGGTCTCTTCCTACCTGAATTATTCTGTGATTTTATGAAGTGCCCATTTCTTATTAATACCAAGGAAACTTGTCTTGCTCTCCTTTCTTAGCTGCCAACAACTGCAAATCTCAGCACTCCTTGTTCTCTCTGCTACCTGAAAACAATCTTTCAGGATTCTGATCACATACCTGCTCCCCAGATCTCCCTGGAGTTTCAAGTTCGAGTCCACCCAGAAGACCATGTACAAAATGGACTGAATCTACAAAGTGCAGAACTGAGCTCTTTTGAGTGAAAGACTCCGATTTTGGCCCACCTATATTCATAGGAGGTCCAAACCTTGAGTGACAGCAGGTATAAACCCTAGCACAAAACTAGAGGTAGCGGGTTTTGACAAAAGGAGCTCCATACTGTGCCTTTTGCTAGCAGACGGCAAATTTTCCCAGCTAGGGGAACCGACTGTGCTAGTAACCAGCCTGCATAGTAAAGGTCTGAATTCCTGGAGGGCTGAAGAGCTTGGAAACAGGGTAACTATGACCAGAAGAGATAGTAATAAACCAGAAAACAAATGCCAGCACACGACAATCCCCTCTTACATAGATGGTACGGCTGGATCTCAAACGGTTGATGGGTGGTTGGTGAGCTGGCTGCCCAAAGCCATCTCTTTCAGCTGCTGAACTGCATTACAAGAAGCTAAAAAAAAACATTAAAATACTTTCCCTGACATAAACAACCTGTGCTAGCTATTTCTACTGCTGCCAAATGGTTACCAGGTTGCACAGAAGAACCGGCACGAGCATTTCTCTCTTAAGACATCGCCCATCTTGTGAAAGTTTCAAACTTAGGCCACAAAAGCCAGCTGATTGACAGCAGAAATAAAACCTTGGCCCTTTCAGGTGGTCCCCACTTTATGCCCAAGACACACAGCAACCCCTGTCCTCCTTGATGGACTGTTCTCATATCTTCAGCCCCAGAGGTCACAGCCGAAGGAGGTGACGGAAAAACACAGCAGTGGAGCACTAACCTCTTGGGGCCTGGTGTCCAAGAGACAAAAGCAATCGTGCTGTTTCCTGATGGGGAGACTTTGATTTCAAACATGTTTTCCACAGTTCATTTATGTAACTGCTCACCTGCAGGGTCATGCTGTGCTCTTGGCCTCTCACCAGGAATAAGAAGGATACCAAGACCAAAGGGGCAGGGTGATTACAGGTCTTCTCTTACCCAGCTAGTTCAGCCTCAGAGCATCCTCTGCACAACGTATGTCTCCTGGGGGAGCACCCACACAGGGAACCCCCAGCCCACACAAGAGAGAGCAAAGCCAGCAGCACACACATATAGCAGTATGGGGACACCTCCTCCAGCTTTTGCCACTGCTGAGTCCAAAGGTGTTGAAGCCTTCGGGCACCCCCTCTCCCCCATCCTCCTCACCGGGCTCCCTCCTTCACGTCTTAGAGTGCATACCTCCATCCAGCCTCATGGATAGAGGTCCATCCAGCCCCACTGCCTACTAGGCACCTCTGCTCAGACATGCCCTGCTCCCTGCTGTCCCACCACCCCTCTGCCCTGAGCAGACGGAGCCAGCAGGGAGACCACGTGCACACACACGACTCCTTGCCCTGGTCTACTTCACAGCTCATCCAGAGGTAGCAACTCAAAAGACACTGCTTGAATAAGCAGATTTTAAAAATAACAGAATCCCTCGGGACTTAGTCTGCATTACACAGGAAACCAGATTAGTTCAGCTACAATCCAGAGGCCACGGTGAGAAATATACGGAGTCAGCAAAGGGAAGGGCAACAGCAGACTAGGAAAACCTCCAGTTTCAGTTCTGTCCTCAACCGTTCAAGAACCATCCCAGTATCATCCCTGCAAACCTTCCCTCAAGTTCAGAGGGGGCTTGGCCATCTGCTTTTGCGGGTCTAATGGTCAGGTACCGCTAAGTACAGCAGAGCAGAGCCCCATCTCTGTCCTCGCCACGGAATAAGATGGGCTTTTCCACACATGTCATTCTCCAGACATTTAGTTCCTCCTCTGGGGGACTCCCAAGAAACCCGGCAAGAAAGATCAGATGTTTAAATCCCTACATGGGGTACAAAAGGCATTCCTAGCTGCTGTGACCTAACGTTCACCTCAATTCACCTCAAAGTGGTTTTGGTCTAATGGACAAGGAAGTTGAAGGAAGTCAAAGCAGTGTGAGTAAGTCCAAGGGGATCATAAACACACTAAGCCAAAGGCAATGCTGTCAAAATCTACTTGTCTCCTCTTCGACTCTTCACTTCCAAGAAGATATTACAATATTCTCAGCGCACTCGACTGCTTGCCGCTCCTGGGACGCAATCATCAACTCAGCAAAAAAAAAAGGAGCCACTTCAAAAAAACCTGCATGCGATGGAGCTGCCCTCATGCCATCTGCATGCAGGGGTCTACGCAGGCTTTCACATGCTGCAGGCCAAACACGTCCACACAGGACACGGGGAAGGTGTGCAGCAGCAGAGATCCACGCAGGTACCTCACCTGGCAGAGGTAGGACCATCCTTGGGACCACATGTTCCTCACAGTCATCCCCATGGAAAGCACAGTCAGGTATTCTCCATGACCCCAACAAGAGCTGCAGGGTGTAGTGCTTCAGGGCTGAAATCCTGACTTTTTTGGACCTTGAGAACTCAAAATGGCAGCTTTCTGCCGCAGGGGAACGTCACAGGCATCACCTCTTTCCCAGCCTTCCGTGAACTGTCCCCATGAGCAGAGCCATCAGCCCTGGGCAGCTCTCCCACCCAACAGACCCTCTCCAGCCAGCACCACACTGCGATTTGAGCAAGGACACCAGGAGGAAGTCTCACGGTGTGTGTCGCTCCCCACCAAGGGAACAGGAGAGACTACAAGGGCAGAGCTTTTCTAGGGGGGCACAAGTTGACGTGACTGGGCCACCAGGCTGCTAGGATGTTCTCATCTTCAGCAGATGAGGCAACGCCTGATCTTTGTATCTGCCAGCATCCCTGCCAGCCCCGCATTTCAAACGTAACTCCATTTTAGAGCTGCTTTCTCTCCCTCAGACACACACACACTAACACACCCCCTCAAGCAGCTTCTAAATTCAAGTTAAGCTGGGTGGGGAGGGCCTCTTGTAAAGCACCTGGGACTCGGGGAGTGAGAGAGGGAGCTTCAAAAATTCTGAGGATTATTGCCTTATGCCAGGATTTGAGAAGGCTCCATGGCTGGCCTCCTTGCTCTACCAGCTCTCGAGGCAGCACTGCTAAGCTCGTACCGGCGCTGCGGAGGGGAAAAAAATCAGAGTGAATAGAGGAAAACAGGCAGCTGGGGATGCCTGGGGCTGGCTGATGGGATTTGCAGTCACCTGGAGGCTTCTACCTCTCCTCCAAGCCACTCCACCAGTTTCACCTCCCTGCTTCACCGCCGGCAGCGGGTGCAAACCCCAGCTCAGGCCAGCGCTGGCCGAGACGCGTGGGTCCCAGCCTTAGCCTGGCAGCCCCAACGGCATC
>JAHREE010000519.1:939435-964892 GCA_033628505.1 Tringa tobata
AATACCAGGAGAACTGTAAGTTAAAGCTCTTTAAAAATGTGAGAGCTTCATAGTTGGCCATCTCCTTTCCCTCACTGAGATAACGGAACAGTAGCTTGTCCTACGTCTGCAGCCTGAACTGGAGGGTCAAACATGAAGCTGTGAAGCACTCACCTTCTCCACTTGGGCGATGGTATCACTCTGCATCTCCTCACCCACTGCTGCAATCCAAAAGGGACACGGAGGAATTCCTGCGGGCTTTTTGCCACTATTGGAGTCGCAAGCAGATCTGTTTCAGTAACTGTAGAGGATTTTTTTTTCCTTCTTAATTAAACCACAAACGTTCTTCTTCAGCAAACTTTCCACGATGGCATCTTCAGTTAATTAAAGGTTTAAGCTGTCAGGAAATGCTATGCATAAAGAGAATAAAATAAAGAGGAGAGCTACTTTAATAGCATTTAATTGAAGTTCTCATCAAGTCAGCTGCTGGAACAGAAGCCCTTCCCCGAGTAGATGGGCACCAGCACACATCCAGACACTCCCCTGCAGTTCCAAGTTTTGTGTGGCTTATTTCCACAACTGAGGTAAATCTCTTATGTCCTGTCTGTCTCCAGATGTCTCCAGTGGTTGGTAGTCTCTCCTGACACTTCCCAACACAGGCATTTTCTGGGAAAAGGCCAGGGATAAGTGATGGCTGCTGATCCAACAACCTGTTTTTTCAGTGTTGTGGCCAGGAGAAAGCTGTCTACCGCCACGTCCCTGCATCAGCAACCAGTGGCAGCCACTGCAAGCGGGCAAAAAAGAGCATTTGAGACAAAAGGCAGTAGATGATTTTATGGGACAGGTCAATTGATCAATAAGCAAACATAGCACAGGGCAGATGAGTTTGACCAGCAGCACCTGAACCTGTAAGGTCCTGGGCACCCTGCGGTTCTCAGCACAGCTCTGGAAGGCACCCACGCTCCTGGGGGACCCCAGACTCTGCTGCCTCTCAAGGAGATGTGCTCCTGTGTGCATTCATACATGTGTGCACACGCACACACACCCCATCCATCTCCAAGAAAGCAGAGAACCCTGCCAGGATTCAGAGCAAAGCCTTTTGTTACTTGAATATGCTAAATCAGTCCTTTTAGCCAGCTGCAGGACCTTGTCCTTCAGACACATTCAAGCCAGTAATTGCAGTTTGGACAGGTGACACTCAACAAAATAAAGAACAAGTCAGGTGGTGGGTGAGAGAACACATTAGCCAAATATAAAGCTTTGTCCTTAAAGCACCTTTAATGCCTCCGTCCTTTTGTGTGCAGGTGTTAAGCAGACTTTGGAGCCAAAGCTCTACTTCTGTGATGTGTAAGTGTGGCCCGATGCCAACTGGGATTTAGGCAGCTATTAACACAGCTGGCAATATGTAATACTGCACCAGGCGTTTTGTGGGAAGGAGCATTTTCACAGCTGGATGAAAAGTTTTACCCTTGTCTTCCTCCTAGAAATTTTTTCACAGAAAAAAATTCTCGACTGTTCATCTGTCCCCTCTCCTGAGGGATCCAAAAACGGGGAGTGAGCCACGCACCACCTAACTTCTTCAGATTTCGATCCCATTATTTAGGTGAAGTGTCTAGGAATAGACATCTGTTCCATATACAATCCAACATTTTAAGTATAAAGACAGAGTGCTTTATATTTTATCAGGCAATCTCCTGCTTTCAATGCAAAAGCTCCAAGGGGCTAACAACTAACGCCGCATCTCCTTGAAAAATAGTTAAAAGCAAGCAGTTACTCTGTGCAAAAAGAGTGCATGATGTCAAGGTCTGTGCTTGCTCCACGTCGATCTTTTCATGGGATCCACCGGGATCTCCCACAGGAAAACACACTCGGTGCCACAAATCCTGCCTACCTACAAGGGAACAATGTTCTACCCTGAATGCGCTCAGGTGGGTTAACATCTCATTTCCCATCAGCAAATCTCTGCTGTTGGTTAGAAAGCAAAGCAGCGGCTTGATTTCCCCACCAGCAGGACAAAATTTCAAGGCTGCTGTTTGGAAAACAAAGTAATGTTTAATCGCACACATTTGTTTTGCTGTTATTGAGCAGGAACAAGTTAGAAGCCCAACAGCATTATTTTTCCTTCCCCGCATAACACCTCATTAACGCATTCAAACCTGTTAGAATTTGTTAGTCCCAGAGGCTCTTGTTGAACCAGAACAATCAATAGATGCAAACAGAGCAGGTAAAGAGGTAATCAGGGTCCTAGAAAGTTGAAATATTTTCCATTAGGACACACATAATAACTTCCCCTGAACAAGTGTTTCAACAGCTGGTGCTATGAGCAAAGGGACATCCCGGGAAGAAGCAACCCGGGCGAGACACACGAGGGAAGAAACACATCTTGATTTAACTGGCACGGAGCAAAACGTGCTCTGGGCAGCAAAAGGTGCTCCAAACAGCTTGGGCTACCCCACGCAGGAGGGGTATTTCACAGGAAATTCTGCACGTGGGAGATAATCGGAGGAAACCGCTCCAACGTTTCGGGTTCTGATCTCCTGGCAGTAACGAGCAGGCAAGCAGACGATGCATATGCATGAGAACATAATTAAGAGTGGTGAAACCTGGAAGATTTTCAAACTCCATGGCAATTACCAACTTAAACACACACACAAAAAAATTAAGATAGCCTTATACCCAAAGGAAAGTTATTATTCAAAGTGCCTTGCCTCATTACAGTTAGCTGGAGATCACACAGCGGGCTGGCGAGCAGGGGAGAGCTGCCTTCCATTAGCAGCAGGTGCTCTCCCCGGGATGGAGGCAGGATGCTGACATCCTTCTGCTCTTGCCGAGACGTCTCAAAGAGTCCCAAAATGCTTTATTTGAACGAAAATAGAACGCGGAGGGCACACATGACTGGCAGCTTGGGCTCCCCTGTTGCTCTCTGGGCTTCTCTGGTGAAGAGCGCTCATGGACAGGGAGCTACCCTGTGTAAATAGATTCACTAAATAAATGTGGTAATTATACTGAATATTATTCTCAGTAGAAACAGCAGCGGGGAAATGATTTGCATAAGAAATGTGGATTATTCATGTAAATGAATGTGTTATTTGTTTATAGAAAAGATTAAGTCTTGTCTAAAGACCTAGAACTCAGCTATACGTAAAAGCTAACACTTAAGCAGTGTCCCAAACCTTTGCTGTGCTGTGGCCACCTCCATCAAATTCATCTTTGCAGGACTAGCTATGTTTTCCTCATCGGTTCATTTTGCTGAAGCTCAAACACCCCTCAGTCCCAGGGAAAGTTAATCTTCTCCAGGGAGCCTGTTTTGGCTGCCATTGAAGTACCTTTACACGAATTCAGACTTTTAATCTTTGTTACAGCAAGCTGAGCCTAGCGGCAGGAGGAAGAGGAGCGGTTTCTAGATGTGAAGAGCTGCAGAAAAAGCCTAACTTCGGAGGATGGATCCTTTCATCTTCTTCCTCCATGTGCTGGATGCAACATGCAAAGGCTCTGCCTTTCACAGTCCAGATGCAGCCAAGAGTATCCTCAGTTTAGGGGGGCAATAGTATGTCAGGGTGGGCTCGTGTAGCCTTGCAGGCCCCCAGTGCTGGGCTACTGATGGAGACACTGTGTGCCAACCTCCAACCCTCTGTGCCACTCCGTGGCATGCTCACCCTTAGGGTGCTTTCACCCCGCTACCCAAGCAATGCAGCAGGGGTTGATCCCATGCAACCACCTCCTGTTAACATCAGGAAGCCCCATCCCTCACCACAAAAATCCCAAGACCAGGGTTCTTGAGCAAGGGAGAAACACTGACAACACAAAAAGCAGAAAGGCAGCCTTAGATGATACTGCAGGACCTTCACCCTGCTGGGAAGGGCACGAGCACCTAGAACAGCCTCTTAGAAAAGCAGCTTTACCAACAACCAGGAGACCTTCTTGCTAGGGTTTGCCCTTGAGAACATGCTAACTAGAGGCAGCTCTTCTTATATGGCCAACAGTATCCTGGGCTGCATCAAAAGAAACGTGGCCAGCAGGTCAGGGGAGGGGATTCTGCTCCTCTGCTCGGCTCTCATGAGACCCCACGTGGAGTATTGTGTCCAGCTCTGGAGCCCTCAACGTAAGAAGGACAGGGATTTGTTGGAGCAGTTCCAGAGGAGGGCCGTAAGGATAGTCAGAGGGCTGGAACATGTCTTCTATGAAGACAGGCTGAGAGAGTTGGGGTGGTTCAGCTTAGAAAAGAGAAGGCTCTGGGGAGACCTTATTGCAGCCTTTCAGTACCTAAAGAGGGCTTATAAGAAAGAAAGGGACAAAGTTTTTATTTTGTTTTAGCGTGTTGTGATAGAACAAAGGACAATGGTTTTAAACTAAAAGAGGGATGATTTAGACCAGATATAAGGAAGAAATTTTTTATGCTGAGAGTGGTGAAACACTGGAAGAGACTGCCTAGAGAGGTGGTAGATGTCCCATCCCTGGAAACATTCAAAGTAAGGTTGGAAGGAGCTCTGAGCAACCTGGTCGAGTTGAAGATGTCCCTGCTCATTGCATGGGGGTTGGACTGGATGATCTTGAAAGGTCCCTTCCAACACAAACTCTTCTATGATTCTGTATGCCAAGTCATTGAGGAAAAACACTCTCAGCTCACCCTAACTTTCATACGTATGCAACACTCTGAGCCACCTGAGGATCCGGTGCCTCCAGTTGCTCTAAATACTTTGAGAAAGGATGAACGTTTCCCTCACAGTGGGAAGGGCTTGATTTCCTGTCACGGTAAGCTCTCCAGCAACAGCTGTGTTTTTAGCTCAGGTTTTGGCACCCTTGATTCAGCGAGGGGATGTGGACTTCTCAGCTTGCTTCAGCTGTTTTCAGGTGGTTGGAGTTGACAGAAGTTCTTTGATGTCCTTCAAATTTATTGCAACATTTTATGTAATTTGAAGAGTAGCGTTGAAGAATGGCACCCCCACATGGCCTTTGCACCAAATTTCTCCTGCAATTTTTTATTGTCAAGTATTTGTGCACCATTACAAAAAAAAAAAAAAGAAAATAAATAGTGGTTCCTTCTACTGGACTCAGCAATTTATTCTTGCAGGATATGAATTATTTGCTGTTAATTTATCTCCTAATTCTTTATGTGCTTAGCTATGTATTAGTGTGATAGAGTATCCCTTTCTTTTTTTTTTGCATTTGATACAATTAAAGTTCTGCAAAACTCAGCGGTTTAAACTCTTGGAAACTTGTGCACGTTGGAAAATATTGATCCAGTGGGTGGAGGCTATGAAGGGCCCAAGCCTTGTTCCTGCACCGTGGATTTCAGAAAAGGGGTCTGTGACAAACACTGCTCCAAGCTAAAGTAAGACCTCCAGTCTCACCACTCTCATGGATGTGGTCAGACCCCATGGTCTGACAGGAGCCAGTTCCTGAGTGACTTTGGACATCAGAGCTGGAGCTAATGACCAACTGGGGCTGACATTGATCAGGGGAACAGGGGGGAAACACCTCAGTCCTTCAGCTTTAAGCTGTTGACAGATGGGCACCCACAGTTTAAGACTTAAAGCAGGGGTTTTTTTTAAGACTTTAAGCAGTTTTTAAGACTAGGGTTTTCTTAGCTGTGTGGAAGGTAGGAAGGATGGAAGAATCAAGTAGGAAGAGCGTGTGATGTTGTTTTATTTTTCCTTTTATAAGGAAAACGCAATAACTGACATTAAACACCCAAATTACAGAGAATGGGCACCATGAAATCTCATACCCAAGGATGTGCAGCCCTTCAGGATAATTCCCTGCATCCAAAACAGCCTGTGGCCATTTCCACCACCCTTTCTCTGGAAGGTGGGGCGCTCACTGTGTGCTCCAAAACTCTACATTGCCTGCTCTGTTTTTAGGGGAAACATATTTATAGGAGGCTGGATCTAAACACTTGCAGAACAGTTATGGCCCCAGCTTCTGGAGCAATATCCTAGCTACCACTATGGTTTTGAAGCGGTTTTTGAAGACCCAATTTCTCACTCAGGAGCTCCAGCTCTTCAGCAGCACAGAGCTGCTTTCAAGCAATAAGTGGTTTATGTCTCACTGCAGTGTATTTATGAGAAAGAAATCCTACTTTTACCTGAGGAAAAAGAAAGCTACTTTAGAGCAACTACCTCTTTCATTTCATCCCGCTTAATGAGCGCCAGCTATAGACATCCTTCTCATCGCCACGTTTGCAGGAACGTGAGGATCTCCACATGTTTCTCCAGAGTGCCAGGCTTTTAACCCTTCTCTCCACATAAGACACGTACATGAACTGTAAGGAAAAAAAATAAGGCCTTCTAAAAATATGTCTCTTAGTAGCAGTCCACAGTCTAGGTCTTTTGAATCTGAAAATGTAATTCCCACATTTGTACATGGTTCACTGTAAATGGCAGGGGGGTTGAAACTTGATTATCTTTAAGGTCCCTTCCAACCCAAACCATTCTATGATTCTGTTAAATAGTCCATCGAAATGGGCTTCAGAAGAAAACTGGAATTTAATTGCCTGCTTTCTTAATGGAGATACCCTGTGCTAGATTACGAGTGAAAATTATCCTCCTCGACAGCAGCAGCGAAGTCCTTTTCCATTGTCTCTGGTTTCCATTGTCAAACCAGCTGCAAATTTGTACAAAACCCAACTTTGTTTTCAACCTGACTCTTGCTACGAATTTGAGCTCCAAGGACCAACGCGACCACCCAGCTATAATGTTCATAGTGATAAAGGGAATGTGTAATTCATCCAAATATAGTTTTCTACAGAACTTTTCATCGCTTCTTCAACAACAAAAAAAAACCCCAGGATATAAACTCAGGCGGAGAGCACTTCTTCTGCCTGGTATCTGCAGCCACCATGACACCAGGTGGGTACTTTGCAAGTGGCATCAGTCTCAGCACCGCCAGGCTGGGGAGAATTAGTCAGGATTTTGTAGGTTTTTTTTCCCTTTATCTGCGGAAAGTCAGCTTCCTACATTACATAGCTGATCTGAGCAAAACAAAGGTCTGCCTGCATTGGAAGGGAGTGCGATGGAGACATTCATTTCCCCAGAATAGGTAGTGTAACAAATCAATCCTGACTGCACTGATAAATTGAACTTCAAGCTTGGTGATACTGCTTTTCAGGTCTAATCCAATGTAAGACACAGCAGGAAGGAAAGGCACAGGCGCTCGTTAGCATTTCATTCTGCAAGGAGCTGCTCCCTGAGCAGGAGAGAAAAAAAAAAAATAAAGGTCTTCTTATTTCCCCTTCTCTTTCAGCACAGTATTGCAACTATATTTTGAGGAAGGTGACATGGTGTATGGGGGTACGTGCAGAGGCATGTGTGCAGATAGTGGGGTGCAAGAAGAACGGCCCAGCAATCGCTGGCTTCTGGCCAAGCCCCAAATCTTGGGATGGGATCGTAACTCCAGCTCCTGGGTGTCAAGTGAGAAAGAAGAGTTGCTTACAGGAAAAACCTGGCTCACAGCAGTATGGAGATTAATAAGCAGCGCTGCTCTTGGAAGGTGAAGGGAAGAGGAGCTGGAGGGCTGGGCTTCAGGAGGCTGAGGTTCAGATCAAGTCTTGACTACAGAGCCCCAGGTTGAACACAGACATAAAATTCCCTGGGTTGGAATGGACCTTTCAGATCATCTAACCATCAATCATCAATCTAACACTGACAAAACCCATAACTAAACCATATCTCTAAGTACCTGTCTTTTAAATATCACCTGGGATGGTGACTCCACCACTTACCTGGGCAGCCTGTTCCAATGCTTAATAACCCTTTCGGTGTAAAAATTCTTCCTAATATCCATCCTAAACCTCCCCTGGCGCAACTTGAGGCCATTTCCTCTTGTCCTATCACCTGTTAGAGACCGACCCTTGCTACACCCTCCTTTCAGGGAGTTATAAAGAGTGATAAGGTCTCCCTTCAGCCTTCTTTTCTCTAGGATGAACAACCCCAGTTCACTCACCCCCAGGCACTGCAGAAGTACTTCTTTTTCTAAGTAGACCACAAGTCCTGCTCTCCAGGTCACACAGCAGCCAGCACCCTGGGGACCTGATCTTCCTCCTTTCAGCACTGTAAATAACAACAAAGAGGATTTTTGCCCTTAATTTTTCTCAGTCTGGATGTGTCACACGTGCAGGACACTCCAGCTTTTCACATTGGAGCACAGGGCTGAATTCAGCCAGAGTACAGCAGGACTAACACTGTGGGAAAAGTCTCCCAGCGCTCCGTGCTTGGGCAGAAAGCTTGAAACATTGGCCTGAAAAGTTCACAATGGAAATATAAAAAGACTTAAGGTTTGCAGATTTTGAAATCCCAGTACTTTGGGTTGAGTCTCCTGGTGGGGTTGCAGAACTGGATAAGGGGTAAGCGAGGACTGGTTGGACACTTGGATTTGGCAGAGGCTTTGACTCCATCGTCTCATGTTGGACCCATCACCACCCTGTGCAAGGGTCTGTGCTGCTGGGACACCTTGTCCCCACTCTGCTCAGTGGCCAGCCTTTGGGCACTGCCTGCCCCAGGAAATAGGCTTTCCCTTCCAAAAGCTCCAAAGTCCTCATTTTTACAGCTCCAGGGCAATGACAACTTGCCCTTTAGGCAAGTTGTCCCTTTTGTGGGTCACAGACTTAGCATTACAAGTACTGCTTAATAATTAAAAGCAAAGCAACATTATTCATTCCACACAGAGTATCTCGTGGTATGGTCAAAGTCCACAGGGCACAGCTTGGCCAGCCACGATGGTGGTTTGTGCAGTGGCCATTTATATGAATACAATACCTCCCAGCAAAGGACTGTAACATGATTTTAGTTAAGGCAAGAGTCTTGTTGGCCCCACTGTAAAATTGGTGAAAACATGACCCCAGACAGACCACTACACTGCGGTGTCTCAACAGCATGTAGACCTTCAAATTCTAATTGACCGCCCAGAAAGAAATACACCAACAGGCAGAAATACTCCATCTCAAACCCCGATCAGCTAAGTATCTCTCCAAATGAGGCCATCACTAGCTGTCCAATGGCAAGAGGCTCACAATCTTGGGGTGATTTGTCTTGAATTTGTTCCCAGAGGACAGCTCTTCCCCTTTTACCTGAAGCCAGATATCAGGCCTCTGCCCCAGCTCTTCACCGAGGCTATGACCACTCCAGCCATGCTTGTTGTTCCTGTAAGCCTTAGCCCCTTTTTGAATCCTGTTAGAATTAAAAAAATCTAGCAGACCCTCTCCTGTTGCCATCTGGACAGAAGCCCTGACCGTGCAGAATGCAGGCAGAGATGCTGACAAGTACCTGCTGTACCCCAACAGCACACTAAACGCCGACACCGGCTATATCCAGGAAACATGAAATACTTACAGTTCTGTGTGTGTGTGTGTCTTGCAGCAAGAAGCTTTAGCTGAATACTTTGTTTGCACAGGGTCGATTAGTTCCTTTCAATTTCATCTCACTCTTACTGTTACAGTACACCTCATCATCCAGCTCTTCTTTGCGCTCCAGCTATTATTTGCTATTCTTGGTACTTGCACCTGCCTTTTCCAAAAAGGACCTTTATTAGCAATACAAGTCTCAAGCCGCAGCCCCACTTTTCTTTCATTTCTGCTAAGCAATACCACCCACTGCAGAGCTCAGCATCTCTCTAAACGCTGTGGTTACAAACGAATGCATCCTTCAGCAGCCTTTTAGACCATTTTTTTCCACAATGCACATTGTAAATGAGGAGTAATAGATCTTCAGAATTGCCCAGAAAACGTTATTCTGCTAGCAATATAAAAGCCTCACAGTGTCCGAGTAGGTGCCCTTGCCAAAAACATTTTATTGTGAGCCAGATAATTCAGTTTGAATTGTACACGCTTTGGTATAATCATTCCAGTAAAGCATTCTTTACAATTCTGTAACAGCAAGTCACATGGCTCAATAAAGTTTATTGCTGCAAATACTTAGTGATTCATGGCATGGATGAATTCTGTTTCTTTCCTGCATCAAGTAATCAATAGCAAAATAATCTCCCTGCAATTACATTGCTCTGCATTAAAGAGGTGTGAGGTAAATAAGTACAAAATCTGATATAAAAAACAATGTGTACAACATTAAAATGAACTGCAATTTAAAAGTGGGTGTCCTGCACCACGCTTTTGCACAGGGCCTGGGGCAGAGCTACGTCCAGCATACTCCTGCCTTAAATGACTCTTGCTCAGCTGGTTACACACGCTCTGCAACAAGCCCAGTTGGGACTGAAAGATTTTCATCCCATCGTGTCCAACAGAGTCCTGCTGGGAACACTCCACCCAGACCTCCCTGGCCATCCCCGTGGGTACCAGGGGCCGTCTTTTTCGGAGTGGGCTGAAAAAGCGAGACCTACGCTCTTCTCAGTCAACCTTTCTGGTTCTTCCAGCGCTGCTCCCGCACACAGTAAATCAGTGTTTATAACAGTCCCCCACTGAGCTGAGTGCAAATTAAATCAGGCTAATTTAGTTTGCACCGTCGTGTTTGGCTGCGAGTCCCCAAAGGAGCCGGAGGTACGACGGTTGGGAGAGGGGACGTGTTTTGTGACGGGAGGTGCTAAGAGAGGCTCGTCAGGAGCCCGGCAGCGCTGTGACACTGTGGCTCAAAGGGCCCTGGATGTCCCCACTCCCTCCATCCTGCCCCATTTCACAGATCCGAGCCCTGGGGCTCCAGTGACACCATAGCAGGCCCACTCACAATAGATGACAGATATATCATCTGTAATAAACAAGTGCAAACATAGCTCTCTATTTATCTGGTTCTAACAGTTTTCTCATAAAAACAGTATGAAAACGATACTGTTTAGAAACAGACTGTTCTGGGGAATAAAGTGCACTGTTGTTTTTACTGTTTAATGCCTCCTGACTGGGAACATTTATACACGACGGGGTTTCTCTCTAAATATGCTTATGCTGTTGCACAGGCTTCAATGCAGTGGTAAGCACATACCTGAGCTCAGTCTTTTACTCGTGTTTACATTCTTATCCACAATCCACCTCATTCCTGATTCTGATACGCAGCCTAAAAGGATATTTATGAGATTAAGCACCTAAGAAGTCACAAAAAGCCAGAGGGCAGGCTGCCTAAGCAAGCTTAATATAACTCCTTCCTACAAAGGATAGAGCATGGTCTTTGATTAGATGTTCATTCCCGTTGGAGCTCTGTTTCACTCAGCACCCAAACCAGGCTCTGCACTGGGAAAGGGACACAGTCGTGCTGTCCATAGGAATAGAAAAAAAAAACATCAAAGCAGTGACCTGTAACAGGCACTTAGTGTGGAAATTTTCAGCCCAAATAAGTAAATGGTAAGAGAGTGAAAAAGTATCCTACAGATCACTTAAAAGCACAGACACACACTCTTTCTCTCTCATCCTGCTTTATAAAAAGTAACTGACAAATAGAGAAATGTTTTACCAGACTGCTCCTGTATCATGCTGCAGAGAACATCTATTCCCTGCCAATCTCCAGTGACTTAAAGACGATATGGGATCAGTTTCCTTCTCACTGGACTATACTTTTCAATCTGCAGAGAAAACCCACCGTCTTTCTGAAACAAATATGCAAACATCATAGCCTCCATCCACAACAAGAAGCTGGAGGCCCAGATCATTACTTGGTCAAATTAAGGTAGGTTCACTGACTTATAAAAGCAAATGCTGACTTATAGAAGCAAAAGAGATGGTTGGAATGCTTGCAAATCACCTTTCCAAGTCATGGCTAGGGCAGAATGTTCATTCAGAGAGTCCCCACCCTGTGCACACCACCACAACATATGCCATCCTATAACAGTAACAGTGCAATGTTAGCATTAAGCAGGTGACCCCCAATTATTCAACCCCATGGTTGTCACACTGTGTGCCCATAGTGGTTGGCATCCAGCAGACTCTTCTCAGAAAGGTTGTCTAAAGTGAAACAGGATTCAAAATAAATACATTAATAGCAGAACTTCAGTTCACCAAGTCCATGGTCACTAGGTCAAGTCTGTTCGAGGGGAAGACTTTTCATATGAGGTAAGTTGCAGGGCTGAGCCCAGAGAGTCCAACGTGCACAGAAAGTTGATACAAGGCAGCCTTCCTCATCCTGGTACAGGCCTGGTTGTCCCTTCTTCTACAGCACTGCTTCAGGAATACAGTGTCATCATCATCCACTGTAAAATAACGAGGAAAGTAGGTTGAACGCATCCATCCCTGACAGTACCCTGCAATAATCACAACTGAACTGGACTATGGGGCATTGGAGATATACTGTGTCCAGAAGGAGCAGAAGCTAGAACAGAATAGGATCAGACTCTGAAAGAAATAGGAACAGACTATTTCAGTTGAAAGAGACCTATGATGATCATGTAGTCCAACTTCCTGACCCAAGATTAAAGCATATTGTTAAGGGAATTGTCCAAATGTCTCTTAAAAACTGACAGGCTTGGGGCATCAACCAGCTCTCTAGGAAGTCTGCTCCAGTGTTTGACCACCCTCTCGGTAAAGAAGTACTTCCTAATGTCCAGTCTAAACCTCCCCTGATGCAGCTTTGAACCATTCACACATGTTCTGTCACTGGATACCAGGGAGAAGAGCTCAGCACCCTGTAGAGAAGTTGTAGAGAACAATGAGGTCACCCCTCAGCCCTTTTGTCCAAACTAGACAAGCCCCAAAACTTCAGCCCCTCCTCACAGGACATGCCTTCCAGCTCTTTCACCAGCTTTGCTGCCCTCATCTGGACGCATTCAAGGACCTTCACATCCTTCTTAAATTCTGGACCCCAGAACTGCACACAGTACTCAAGGTGAGGCCACACCAGTGCTAGATACAGTGGGATAATCCCCTCTTTTGACCAGCTGGTTATGCTGTTTGATGCACCCCAGGATGGGGTTTGCCCTCTTGGCTGCCAGGGCTCCCTCCTGACCCACGCTGAGCCTGTTGTCGACCAGCATCTCCAGATCCCTTTCTGCAGGGCTGCTTTCCAGCCACTCCTTTCCAAATTTATACTTGTACCCAGCATTTCGACTTGTTAAATTTCATCCCATCAATCATAGCCCAGGGCTTGAATCTATCCAGACACCTCTGCAAAGCTTCCTGTCCCTCAAGAGAACACTGCTGGTGACCAGTTGCCAGCCAGATGTAGCCCCATTCACTACAACTTTTAAGAGATGGGTAGATGTAGTGCTTAGAGATATGGTTTAGTGATGGGTTTTGTCAGTGTTAGGTTGACAGCTGGACTAGATGATCTAAAAGGTCCCTTCCAACCTAGACAATTCTAACCCTTTGAGCTCTGCTCTTCAGCCAGTTCTTTACCCAGCACACTGTGAACCCACTCATCCCACAGCTGAACAATTTGTTCAAAAGGATGCTGTGAGGGACAGTATCAAAATCCTAGACACTATATTAAAGCACAAGACTTAAAGGCCTGAAGCTCCTTGTTGTCTAACCTACTCTCTAAATGATCAGGTAAAGATGCCTTTTTTTAAGGCTACAGAACAAAACACGCAACGTCACTTGCAATTAAGGAGCCTGCATTTGTCACTCAGGGAACGGGCTTTACCTCAGATTCCCGAAGATATATCCCTTTGCCATCTTGGGTTAAGTTGCGAAAGGCCTCTGTGAAAGAAATAAATGAGGAGCATTAACTTGATAGCAAAGAGATCAACACCAGCCAAGACACCCTGTCCCAGGAAAAACCTCAAAGGCAGAGTTTGTAGGCTATTCAGAAGGGCGTGTGAGCTTCTCTGTTCTGGAGCAGCTGAAAAAAGACAGATATGTTACTGTCTGTCCCTCCAGCTGTGACACCTCAAAATGCAGGCAGTCCCTACCTCACCCACTACAGTTCTGAGGTGCACAAAGTGTCCACAGCATAAGCTCATAGGCTGAGTATCAGCTGTCTCATCATCACAACTGCAGTCCCACTAAAGGTATATCGAAGGCTCTCTTCTTCCTGGAAAAGGTATATTCCAAGGCTCTCTTCCTCCTGGAAAATGAGCTCCACCTGTAATTTGCCTACCTCCTCCTACAGAAGGCTGGTGTGAACCTGCACGGAGCTAAATCACTCTAAGTACAACCTGGATGTCTGTTGAAAGAGGCTGGTGGAAAGGTAAAGAGAGAAAGAGCTTGATTTCCTCTGTATCTGTCCCTTGCTTAAAATGGATGACTCTTGGTCTATTCAGAAACTCAATCCTTCTAATTTTGACCTTGCTGCTGCCAGCTGGAGCAGTGTCAGACAGGCCAGGGTTTAGGTGGGCAGCCCAGCTTCCCTGGCCAGCCATGTAGCACCAGCCTCACCTCCCATGATCTCCACTCGAAGCATGAAGCACACGAAGCTCTCAAAGCTGATCTTCAAGTCAGGGTCACCATATCTGATTGCCATCAAATTACAGACTTCATTGCTGAGTGAAATGCCTTCATTGAAGGAAAAATAAAAAAAGGGGGAAATCAGAATAAGATGGCAACTCCCAGCTGTACACAGCAGAAAGCACAAAGGGTGTGCACAGAGCTGTGAGCATGCATAACTGAGTGGCCTTCAGACCTTCTCCAACAGCTTGGTTTTTCAAACCTTCCCCCTAAGATTATCAAATATCAGCCAGCCCAAAACAGACTATTACATGGAGATATCTCCTCCAAACTTAAAAGGGTTCAGACGTGTTCCCCTATACTCACAGTCCTGCCATAGTTGGAATAAAATACACAGGGGCACCCTTTACACATGGAGTATGAGGGTAATAGCAGCAGCTGTGTTTAAGAGCAATATTCCGCAAGAGGGTAGGAAAGGAGATGAAAAAGGAAACCCACAGGGAGCTCATACAGAAAGCATCAGTCCCTATGTCAAGCAGCATTTGCAAGGAATAAAAGTATTTTCCATTCATGGCCTGGGATTTTAGTTTGCTTTAGCAGAGGTCTGCCTGTTTCTCACTGTGCTTTCACTGGCTCAGATGAACTGGGTGAACCACGCAGCAAAAAGAGGAGTAATATTTAAGATGTAAACCTGCGAAAGAAGCTGCAAGACTGAGCACCAGCCCCCAGTCAAAGCCCAGTAACAGCAACAGAGGTTGGTCCAGTATTTGGACCCACAGGTACAGTCTTCCATTTCTAGATCAAGCTTCAGACATTATATTAGTGAAGTCTGGTGCTGGTATTGCCTCTGCACAAGTCCTGTGCTTCCAGGTTCAGTCCCTGAGCTGTCATCTCCAGCAGAGGCAGCAATTTAATAGAAGCTAGATCTGGCCTCCCACATGTATCCGCACAACCCCACACAGTCTTTTAAAACGAAATTAGCAACAAATAGGAAGGGATTTAAAAACTGGGTCTAAAATAGACAGACACTCTGTTTCAGAGAACTATCAGTACAAGACCACGATGGAACAAAGATTAAATAGCCCATCATACAGCAAAATAATTTTCAGATGTTTTTACCCAGCTAAAAAGGGAAGCAGAGATGGCTAAGTCCATGCAGCCTATGATGTTTTCCGCTTCTCCTGGGCTCTACCTACAATTCTCAAGATGTTTCCCAGCCCTGGGCTTTTTCCAGCCTTTCTGAGGAGGAGGATGAGACTTGCCAAGATGTGCTGTGGGCTCACCTGACTCCCGTACAGCTGCATGCAGTTCCACAAGGTCAAGTTTTCCTGATCTGCTAGTGTCTTTTTTCTGGAAAACTTCCTGGGGAGGAAAAAAAAAAAAAGTTGTTAAAACCCCCCAAATCAACAGATGACATCAAAATTCTTGTGAGCAGGAAGATAACGCAAGGGGGCATAGAAATTATTGTTATACCAAATAGAAAAGCAGCCTTTTCCACAGGACTCTGAATTCCTGGATACTCAGCGTGCCAGAGGCGTTCAGCTTCGTGAGAGAATTAAGGATAGAACATCTCAATTAAACATCAGAGAGCACCTCGTTACACTAAAAAAACCCCTCAAACAAACCAAAAACTCATAGACACTCTAACATCCACACAATTATAATATGAGGATAATGATTTCTGAGCCCACAAGCCTATCTATAGGCTTGATCCTCCTCCCACTAAAGTTAATGGAAACCTCGCTGCTGATTTCAGAGGCAGCAGGAATCAACTCTTCCCCAAACCAATTCCATTCTGTCACAACTGAACTGTTATTATGGAGGGTGAGAAGTTCAATAAGCAGGGCTGTGTCCTGGTGGTAAAGAAATCACAGTAACACTGTCTGCCCTAAGAAATAATGCTTCAGTGAAGTATTATATGAGTCAGAAGTATCGCTCGTGTGAAGTAGGATACATCCAGGAGTGCCAAGATACCCTGGCAGGCATCCAGAGTGAAATTCAGGCGAAAATTCTGGAAATCTGGAGAGGGGAAGAAAAAAAAAAAAAAAGAAATTGTTTTGAGGACTTATTGAACATCTCAGAAAAATCAACTCTCACAAAATTCCCCCTCACTTGAGAGGGCTGAGGCCCCAAACCCTTTGTGAAACGTTACACCCACTTGAGAAGATGTATCATTTATGATGATAAAAATATGAGGCAACAGGATGGATTCTACTAGTCTCAGAAAATCCAATATGAGCTCCCTGCAGGCATGTAATACGGAATGAAATATGGTGTACTATCTCCAGCTATTAGAGAAAATGGAAGGAAAAGGACATCCAAAGCTGTAATCCCAGAACAGAATTTACTGCATGACCTTGAGCAAAGCCACTTGACCTGAAGAGCTTTGAGGAGCAGCGCCGAAGATTAATTGAAACCCTTGTGCTAAGCGCCTCTCTCTTTCACAGACACACTGCCAGCTCTGTTAATATAATTAAAAATACAGGCATCACTGAAAACATGATGCTGCATCAGAACTTAGCATTCCTCGTTCATACGTAAGTTACATGAAGAGTAACAGAAACAGATTCTAATCTTACTGCAAATCACGATTATAGAGTGTCTGTTGACTTTCACTGAGCAAGGGACAGAACCATAACTCACCAATCCCTCCTCTGCAGAAAGTGAAGATTTTTTAATCTTGTAATAGCCCTGTTTAGTAAATACGAATCAAGTACTGTAACATTTTTAAATTAATGTCTTAAAATTGATCACTTATGAAAAATAAAGACTCTTTAATCAATATAGTCTTATCGCAGGTAAGACAGTGCCTGGTAGGTCACTTTGCAAAGACAGAAGAGCTATCCTTGTCCACCTTTGTAAGAAAGGGAGCAATGTCAAATTCAGATTAAGTGGAAAAGTCACCACATCAGTCTTTTGTTCATCATCTTTGTTGCCTACAATGGCTGGATGGTGTATTTTCTGTGTTGCACACCAGTTGTTACCAGTGAAGAAACTGGGAAGGAAAACTGGATTCATCATTCTATCTGTGACTTCACTGCTGCTGTTCAGAGAAAACAGCCACTGCAATCACAGAATGATATGGGGTTGGAAGAGACCTCTGGAAATCATCTAGTCCAAGACCCCCTTGTCACCACAGACCTAACTCTCTACACCTTCCAGTGCTGGTGCTGCTGAGACTGTGGTAGTGGCACAGGGTGAAATGAGAGACAGTTTCAGAGTCAAGGCTGAAATCAAGCTGGGTTTGGAGGTCAAATTCAGAGTCTGCATCCAGACACAGTATCTACACTTGCTCTTCATTCTTTCAGTTGTTGAAATTCAAACTAGAGTAGCTTCACTTATATAATTTCTACCAGGTTGATTTATACCCCTGCAAATCCTTTCTCTCTGGAAATCTAACATGGCATCAGAACAGTCAGTTCAGTCAGATTCAAGTCAGCCTCTCCTCCCAGAATTCAAGAAATGTATACAAGAGATGAGGCTTTTCTCTAAGGGTTTATTTTACAGAAACATTATTTCTCAACACTTACTTCTCCAAAATATATTATTCAGGATTCTCTGGAGCTGAACAGCATTTATTTCAGGATTCTGTGATAAGGAAGAAAAATTTTTTATTTTTTAAAGTATTAAATCACTTTTCTCCCTCTTTTGTTTTCCCAGCATGTCCCATCTTCATTCTCTGCTTTTCTGGCCCCACTCCAGCCACTGTGAAAATCAATAGAAAAGACTCCCTTTGAATATGACAAGATTCTCAGCCTGCAAGAGCTGCAGTCTGCTCTGGGCTAAGTTCTCAGGGCTCCACACAGATCAATGCAGTGCTGCAGATTTACACTGAGTGAGGATCCAGACCGTTAACCTTTCAGCCCTAGTGCCATCTGTCCCATCAAGCACACTGTCAAGAGACCTGCTTCAAATATTTCCCTTTTACCATTTACAAAAAAACCAAAAAAAAAAAAAAAAAGATGGAAACTTTGGAATACTTCCTCCCCAAACTTTTCAAAGCATAATCTTCCCCTCCTCCTTGTGATACTAAAGTTTACAGGTTTCTTAGAAACTGTGACATTTGTTTGTTTGGAGGATTTTTTTTTTTAAATGTCACTCTTCAAAAATAAAAGCCTGTTTTAGATCACTGAGGCGTGCCAAGGTAATGCATTAAGAAATGGCAGTATTGCTCTCCTCTTTGTATGCTTGGGCCTCCTGACAGCAAAGGACCAGCACCTCGCAATTTCTAGCACACCTGAAAGACACACCATCCCCAAAATCAAAATCTTAACCAAGTAAGTAAAAGCAAAAAGTAAAAGCATTGTTCATTTTAAGTAACAGCTTCCATCAAAATATTGCTTTCAAATGTGTTTTTGTGAAAATGTGCTAGCCAAATACAGGGTATGCTGCTAAATAAATGCAGCCACCTTTGCTGAAAGGTGAAATACTTGCATCCCTCACCATAGTTTAGTGGGATCCCTGAAGGTCAACTCTATCCCAAATCAGGCCAGGGAGATCGTTAAAAAGAATCTTTCATGATAAGGATCATATTTCACTAGGAGAATTAGTGGAAAAAAAAAGGAGGTGATGGGACCCCTGGTACTTACTTCACCACTCAAAGCAGTTAGCTGTCATCAAACTGTGATGAAGGATGTATGAGACAAGTGTCAATATTTCGGGGGGGTTCTCTAATAGGCATTTTTCCCCCAATGAGTGTAAAAACACCCTAAAGGGTGAGACAGATCCACACAGCCCACCACTTTGTCCCCAATAAAAGAACAGGGATTCATGTCTAGGGAGAGGACACGAGCCTGGTCGGCTTCTGCAGTCCATTCTCCTGTTTCCCTGGCACCCACACCTGTTGGAAAAGGGATCTTAAAGGGTCCATCTCTGCCTAGTCATTTAGCACCTGTTTATGGACCTCCCGCTCATCAGTTTGTTAATACCTTTTGAGCCTGTTGATGCTGTCACAATGTCCTGTGGCATTAAGTTCCAGGCATTCACACACTGTTGCGTGGAGAAGTCTGCCTGTTTCAATCCTAACATATTCCTAAACTGTGCAGTTAAAACTGCTGCATGGAATCACTGTACACACAGCCCAACCTCCCGTGGCCCCTCTCTGCTCCCCACACTTCCACCTCCAGACCTCCCTTGAACATCCACATGCTTTTACTTTCACAGAGCTTCAGAACAGCCCTGGAGGAGTTTACCCTGGCAGCTTATACACATGCTTACCTGTTCAAAATGCTTTGTGAAGAAATCCTCCCAAATCTTGCCTTCATACCTATCAACAATTTCCTTTAAGAAAGGAAAATTTTAAAAAAATTTAAAAAATCATTGACTCAAGGGAAAAAAATAAATATCGCTATTCGAGACAGAGTTACTCAAGATGCTTTCCCAGAACTGCACTCTCATCCCCTGCCCTTCCACCTTCTCCCCACCACTGCAATCAATGCTACATCACTAACACAGCCCACTCTTAAGAGAGCTCCAAACCTCACAGAAACGCTATTTCTTGGAAAGAAATACTCAGCACTCAGTCGGGAGAAACATTTCCCCTCTGCCAAGCTGTGCAACAACCAAGGATGGGGCTCACTCCATGCCAATAAAAGAAAGAGAAGTCTCTCTGTCCTCCTTTACACAGGAGAACAGAGGAGATGAATGAAGGAACAGCCCTGTTTATGCCAGGGGAACAGACTATGCTATAAACTCTGTGACACAAGTTGCAGACGTGCAGGCACTGCCATTGAGCTCAATTATTTTGAAAATAACCTATAGACAGCTCATAGGAACAGCAATAGTCAGGTCCAACGACGTCTTCAAAACTTTCAAGGCATGAAAGGAGTGGGGAGAAGTACAAGAAAAGACCAGGAGTCTCCAAAAAGCCATGAATAGGAAAGAACTGCAGAACAAGTGAGATGGTGTCACTAAAAGAAGTTTGCAAAAAGGCAACTAACAAAGGCATCTAAAAATTTGCTCATCCCCCACATCTGACTGCATCTGTCTGCACAGTCCAAAGAACTCTGCCCGTAAACTCAAGCTGCCCTTTCAAAAGTTCTGCTGATACAAACACTCACATTCTCAAGTCAGCCTCTCCGTAGGGCACAGCAACAGGAAAAACCCAACACCCAGAGCTGAAGGCTGAACCCCAAGATCTCCCATTCCCCTCGTACTGACTTACCTTGGAGAGGGTAAAACTGGTGTTCCCGCCCATTTCCCTATGGATGAAGAAAAGCAGTCACATTAAGGAGAGATATCCCAGAGTTGTGTGTTTGTCTCATCACAGGTAGCATTCCCCACCCCCAAACCTGCTGTCGCAGTATATGGGTTTTTTCCCCCCAGTGTTACAGCTGCAATCAGGGAAGCCCTCGTGTCCATACAGCTCCCCAGGATCTGCTGGCATTTGTAGTCCCCAAAGCACCATTTCTGCACAATCAACCATCCTAGCATTGCCAGCAGGGTCTCCTGGCAAACTGATGGTGCATTAAAAACTATTGCTCTTCTCCACAGGTCTCAAACGTGAGCGTGCTGCAAGAATCCTTTGTGTGTAGCTCAACACTTCTCAAAAGGATAAGGTCAAAAGTAGTGCTTCAGCCACTGAGCACCCTAAGGTGGGAAAACCCCATAACCAGCCTCTCCTTTTTGCAGAGTGAAGTGTTCAGGCTTCCCCCCTTAGACTAGAAAAAACAGGCCATCCCAGAGAATTAGGTGCTGGCAGAGGGGCGGCAACATCTCACCGAAGAACATGCTTCCTGGAGAAGACACGCAGGATGAATTCAGACTCCTGCTGAGGCTCCAGGGTGGATGGGACAATCACATAGACACCAGGCTCCAGATGGAAGTCATGAGTCACTTCCCGTTCGTCAAGGAAGACCTGGTGCTTGTTCACAGGCTGATGTCGGGTGAAGAAAGCTGGGGGCAGCTTTCTGTTGCTTTCCTGGTACTGCTAAGGGAAGACACAAAAAAGAAATGAGTTCTGCACCAGCTGAACACACGGACAAAAAGCATGTGGAGAATTCACAAGCATGGCATAGACAGCCTGCCTTCACACCTCAGATTTTTATTTTTTTTTTACAGCACAAGCAGATAACAGGACCCAAAAGACTCAGTCTCCTCCAAGGACATGGTTGTTCTCACCATGCACTGTGCCTGCCCAGTACTAAAGTGACAAAGAACAGGGCTTCCTGCAACATCATCAACAATATAATAGCACTTGTGAAGAACAGCAGCAAGGACTGGGAGGACAAGTGGCTTCTGTCAACCTAAGCTACTGCAGAAGTAATTTCTATACTGGCAGAAATGACTGCAGGTGGGAACAGCTCTAGAGACCCCTCTTCATGAGACAGAACACCCCTCCTGTCCCATGGGCACCATGCACTTTGTTCCCAGCTTGTCCTTTGCACAGGGGACCCGGCAGCAGAGAATTTTTCAGAGCAGCTGTGATCTGAGCATACTGCAGGAGCAGCCTAATCCCTAGCTCTGACTCCGTGCATGTGTCCTTGATCTGCCTGGCACTCTTGGCTCTTACAGATGTTTTGCTCTGCAGGCACTTTTCTGCAATAGGAGGATGGATAAAGTGTTGATCCAGGCAACACTGAGGTCGTTTTTAATGCCACCGAGTGCCCAGTACACAAGCCAAATAAATAATCCTGCTAGCTAAGACCACTGTCACCTTCTGATCTTGGCTGTTCCTCAAAACATTTAGCCGTTTTACTCTGCAGCCTCGTAGTGGAGATGCTATTCTTCTTCCTTTGCCAGTATTTTTCTTACTAATAGAGCAATCTTTCTTCTGAAGGGTTCAGGGTTACTCCTCCTCATGCCCCTTATGTTAAATTCAAAGTTTTTATATTCCAGTCAATACTTTGTTGACTGTAGTTCGAATACCTTAGACGCTCTCGGATTGCCATCTCTCTGTATTGATCTCAGCAACCGCTACAAACCTGAAATTAAAGTCCTGGCTGCCACCATTCCCCCTTGGGTACGGTACAGCAGTGTGCTAGGGTCACACTCAGACCCCTGCTGCCAGGAATTTTAATTCACTTGTAACTCTGATAGGGCTTAAAATATTTAAGTCAGGAAGGAGTGGCATCTTACCTCATGGTTACCATGCTGGAAATACAGGAACTGGGAACACAAGCGCACTGCCCTGACAATACATTCAGAACGGTTCTTTGCCAGCCCAAATTCAAATTCGCCTCATTTAAGAGGTGTTCTGAGTAGTAACAGAATGGAAGATATGCCCTTTAAAGATAAAAGGAGCTAAACCTTCCCAGGTTTTAAATAGCTCTCTGAGGTCAGGGCCAAAATTGAGATTTATATTAGGGTTTAACTGCCAGGGCCTTTTCTCAGGTCCCAAAGGCTCCTGGCTAAAGAAAACGCTAAAAATACACCTGGCCTGAGGAAGCTGGAAACACCCATGGCATCAGCTCCAGAGCATCCCCAGCCAGAAAGGCACCTGAGCTCCCCAGGAGATCCCTGGCTTGCATGGGACACCAGCTCTGCTCCTGCATCATCCCAAGACCGGGAGGCAGCAGAAAGGTGGCTCTGGCTCCCCTGACTGCTGCAGCAAGTCCAGCTCAGACACAGCCAAGAAGTGGGGCACCATCCCACAATTGTAGCAGGGACAATGTGCTAAACACTGATGCCACCTCTAACACCCTTGAAGACCCAGTGCAGAAGCCCCTTTTTAAGGCCACTGAGCCCTCCTGATACAGATGATCTTCAGAAGAGTCAGTAGACAGGTCTGCATTAGTAGTGACTTACCGTGGTGCCTCACTGAACTCAAATACACAGTTATTAACTGTCAGCCAAGGAACAAAGGCAAACACAACACCTTCCATGTTGTCAAAACAGCTGAAGCAGCCCAGGTCCCCCAAGCAGACAGCCAGCAGCCATGACAAGGGACTCACCTGTAGGTCCACCTGCAAGAAGAACAGAAACAGAGCGCCTGTCAGACAGGGACCTGTGGGTCTCACACAACATGGCCATACATTGCTGGGAAGCAGCTACATATGTTCAGCTGAGGTCTTCACCTTCAGAAACCTCAGCCCCTCCACCTGAAAACCCTTCCCCACAGAAATCTCTCCGTAACTGTGCAAACTCACAGCAGCAACAAGAGGTGTACCTCTGCTCAAGGGATGACAGTAGCTCCGGAAGGCACCCAGATTAATTAGAGAAATGGGGCAAAGAGGGGAACTCTCACTCCTTCTCGTGATATCCACTTACCCCTGGATACACAGGGAACTAGCAGGATTTACACATGGGCAGCTGCCATGTCTAAGAACACTTCTCAAGCACAATTTTACCATGGTTGGAAATAATTCGAGGGCAGTGCTCACCCTGCCCCGAAGTAAAGGGACTCCTGACACCCTCTCCCAGCTCATGTACAAACTCTCAGAGAGGGCTAAATAAAGGCTGGTGTGCTCTGAAGCAAGAAGCATTTCTCAGGGCTCTGCAGGCTGACACACAGCATGTCAGAGAGGCAGCAAGTGGGGCACAGAGCCTGAGGGAGCCTGATGAGACTGGGCACAGGCAAGGACAAAAGAGCACAAATCGCCCCTTGCACAGTGGAACTCTTGGTCTGCAAAACTCTACAACTTACAGAGACTGAATTTTTTCCTATTTGGTGAAAGCAAAAAAGGTAAAGAAATCCTTCACACCTTGTAGAGTAAAAATCCAATGAAGAGGTGAGGAGCTCGGTTCCGGTGTTTGCTGCTGTGTTTCTGCATCAGGGATATAACCACATTGCAGGAACCCAGGTTTTTCTTACTGTCTTCAACTGGTAAAACATTCAGCCAGTACTGAGGGTTCATCCAAAAGGTGCCTAAGCAAAACAAGACAGACATTTTGATGTCATTTTCCATCACAAAATTGGTTGCCAGATTCCCACATGATGCCTGGCATTGGACTGAACAGGCCACAGGTTGTCTGGACCTCCAGACCCCCCAGGGACTTGATCTCAGGGTGCAGTTTACACGTTTAGCAGTGCAACCACTAGGTAAGACAGAAGGAAAACCCAGGAATAAGGAACTACATTTCCGCTAACTTGCAAAAAAGTTTATAAATGTATCATTATTCCCCTACCACCTCCAGTGTATGGAGCTGGAGTTCACACCCCACCTGCTCTACTTCCAGAAGAGCTGAGCCTCTGCATTTTTCATTCACTTCACTTAAAACACCACTACCTGGAGGTGCTGAGGACACAAACTAAACAACTTTAATGCCCCAAAGAAGCTCAGTGTTGGCAATTGACCCTAGGACCTTGCAGCTCATTTCATGCCATAACCAGCCCACTGCCCTACGTTTGCAAGCGATGCAGCTTCTGTGACAGCAGAAGCCAGTCAACGTCTTTCAGCTGCTTATTTCTGATGTTTGTGAAGATGGCTAAGCAGGAAGAGCACGTTTCTGTTGTCAGTTTTGTGTTAACAGGTATAAGGTGCTGGTAACTGAGCCCGTAGAGCATTGTTACCCCAGAGTCATCTAAAAGAACCCCCCTCACCATTGCAGAATCCCAGACTTCCTCTTGCTGTACTTCCTTTAACCCATCTCCCACTCTTCAGGGAGTACATCCACTTCTTCCCATCTTCCTGGCTCATCAGGTCTGGAGTTAATTTACAGATCATCAGATCTACAAAATGAATCTTAAAATCTTGCAGAGACATCCTGGGAAAAGAGTGCCAAGAGACATCTCGTCAGCAGTTTAGTTTAGTCCATATGGCTTATAAAACGAAAAGGAAAGGGAGCGGGGAACTTCGAAGCCGCACCATTCTGTGTTACATATGGTAATGCTCATATTTTATTAGGCAGTAAAGAAGAGAGCGTCTGCTCCTACAGCAGCATCTAGCAGTAGCAAATACACAACGAAAATTTCAGCAAAGGATAGCAGCACAGAGATTAAAATAATATTGCCACCAAAAGAACCACAATGAAATGACACGGGCGACAAACATTGCCACCTGGTGGCAGAAGCTGTGGAGATCCCATGAACAAACAAGGCAAGCAAGAGCTTCCCAAAGCTATCTTAAAAATAAAAGGCAGGACAAAAGCTCCTGAAAGCTGCCCACGTCTCCAGCAGCCCTGCGAGACCTGGCAGTGTCCTGCTTCTTCCTCACTCCTGCCAATGAAGAACAGGGCATCTCTTCTGTGTCAGCACTGCTACCCCTTCTCACATCATCAAACAGCGAAGAGGAGCAAGAAAGCAAACTCCAGTACCTAAAGGGGGCTACAGGAGAGATGGGGAGGGACT
>JAHREE010000519.1:965179-1019259 GCA_033628505.1 Tringa tobata
GTTTGGCATAATGAATGAATGACTAGGACAGCACAAGAGGCAGCTGGGAGTCGTTTAAAAGGCAGGCCTACAGTATGGTGCTCATTATGCTCTTCAACAGGAACAGCTGGTATGTTGTCATTATGTGACAGACACACATCAGAGAAGTTCCTGCTCTGCAGACAAGGTGAAAGTCACTCATTCCAAACACCTCCCCGTGCTCTTCCTGCTTCCCTATCCCCAACCCTCAGCAAACCAGGTCTGTGCAGGGAATGAAGTGATGTTTGGAAGGAAGGAACACGCTCCATTTCAGAGAGGAACAGGACACAAGTCTACGGTTGCATGTGATCTAGAATGCAAACCACTGCCTTCCACGGATTCCAATCAAAACATTCAGGCAGATGCAAATATAGGTCCCATTTACCTCCCTCTAGTTGCTTCCTCTGATCTCACACCCAATTGTATTTCCCCGAACAGACAGGAGGGAGGACTCCTTCGCAGCCCCCCAACTCCAACACTTTGCAGCCCGTGGATGACTTTGCATGGTCCCTCCTGCAATAAAGGGCTGTGTGCCCTGAAACATGCTGTTTGTTTAGAGTCTCCTACACAGCTATCCGTCACTTTGCATGCCATCCAGGTCACAGCAATGTGGTCAGTGTCTGATGTTGATATCCCATTTCCTCTGGCATTCAGTGAATGGAAAAGCAGAATTGAGCATGTTGCATCTGTATGTGTGAAGGGAGCCCAACTACGTGAGCACTATCTGCCGGAGAACTACAAATCTCTCCAGTCATTGCTTTGGCACCAGAGGGTCTGTGCAATCAACTGTTCCTTACCTTAATGCTGCTCTCAGTGCTAATTTGTGCCTGAAGGTGGCAGCATCTTTCCTCCAAGAAACCTCTCCTCGCACTTAGCATCAGCTCTTCCGGTTTTTAAACTCACCTGTCACTCCAGTCTCCTTTCCATTCAATTTTTCCCCATGGATTTCTCAGTCTCACTAGGTTTTCTGGCCCATATTGAGAGGTCACCTGCAGAAAACAGTAACACTGAGCTGACCAAGGTCTCAACATTTCTCATCTGAAGAAATATATCTGTTTATATCATCTGTATAAAGTATCATCTGTATAAAGATTTTGATTGTTCTCACAGATTCCAGCAAGTATGATGATAAATATCTATGAACGTGCAACTCCGAATGCCAGCACAGAGATTAAGATGCTTTATCTTTCCTTCTGTGGCTGAAACCAGAGACCTCACAGACTCCTAATTTGGAGGCTTGACCATAAATTCCTCCTCCTTCCCAACATCTGCTCATTTTGTGCTTATGTCAGGGCAGGACCGTGCTACTCCAAAAACTAAGTCCTACCCCAGTGTGATGGCACAGCACAATGTAGCCCATGGAGTGACCACGTAGAGTAGTGCCTCCTGAACTGGGATGCCATGGTTGGAGAAAAGGGAGCCAGTCTGACCAGGGGCTTTGTTGGCAGAATACAGCAGAACAGCTTCCTTCACATTGGCTCCATGTGCTTGGTCAGTCCCTTTCTCCTGCCTGGCTCTTCATCCCATCAGAGGAGCCAGGCTGACAGACATCTCGATGATAAAGTCCATACCTCAAACCCTCCTGCTGTGTGTGGGAGACACAGGCATGCATCATCCAGCTCATACTATCTCCTCCAACTTTCCTACTATCTCTTGCAGAGGTACTGAATGTGCTTTCACCTACATCTACATCACACACCCAAAGCTCCACAAAGTCCTTGTCCAACCTCAAAAGGAGGTTGACAAGGATGGCAAAGATAGTGAGCCATCAGTCCAGGAGGAGAAAGCTTGAGTTTTCTTCTGCTCTCCTACTATTTTACTGTCCCATACCTCTAGATAGATATATCTTTAGGGAATTCCTAATGATACTTCTGCAGGTCAATAGGGTCCACCTGGTATTCTCTGCACAGAAGACAAGTTTGTTTCTCATGCTTTAGCCTTGACTCACATTTCCATAGGCAGTTTTTTGTGTTTTGGCCCTTGTATTCAATAACGTTTACTACTCTGTGGCCTCTCCTCTGAAGTCAGAGGAAGGCTTTTTACCCCAAGCAGGGTCCAGCTCATCCTTCCATCATGCCCAAAGGCCAGTCCTTTCCTCCTTAACAGCCATGTTTGTAGGCAATACTCTCAGCAGAGCCCTGTGAACCTTTCCCACCCTTAAAGCTATGCTGATTTATAACCATTGTCCATTACATCAAGGTCACAATACTAAAACGGACATGTTTGAAAGTGAATCTTTAAAAACCACACAGTCCCTTTTAGCCTTAGACTAAGAGAAGAGCATTGGGGGAGGAGAAACAGTGGCCCTAATTAAGGGTTGAACCTATGTCTGCAATAAAAATTGCTGACACCCAAACAAACCTGGACCCAGGACATTAGCGCTAGTCTTACCTTTCTGATACCAGTTACTGTGTAGGCATGGCCAGCAACAAGCCCATTCTCCAGCACCTTTGTTGCCTGTATACAAGGAAGAGAAACAGAAGGAAAATAAACCTTTTATTTTCTCCATACTTACACAGTAGACTCATACCAATACCAGAGACCTGTATAAGCAATGACTGTCAAAGACAGAATGGTTGGAACTGGCAAAAAAAAAAAAAAGTCTAAGCTCCTAACAGCCATTTTTTCAGTACACTTGGAATTGGAAGGTTGATTGCAAAGGTCCCTTCCTAAACTGGGGATCTTCGGCTAGACATCATTTCACTTTTAAAAAGTCCAGGAGGTTAGGTTTTGATTTTCAGAATAGTAGATATTCCCAACAGCTAAAGTCTTAGCATAAGGCTTGGAAGCCAAGACTTTAATTTCTGTTCTAAACTACACACCTCTCTATCTTAGCTATAAGCTTCCATGAGTCTCTGTGACTCACTGCACCATCTGTAAAAATGGAAAACTTTTTTAACAAAAATGGGAAAATGCAGTAGCTCCTTATTTAATAGAGGTTCTTTCATAGATAAACCAGCTCCCAAATATAACAACAGAGAACTGAGAGCAGCACAGAATCAATCCACATGAAAAGTTTAACATGAAGAACATAATGCCTACAGATACTTTTTGAGTCACAATGACTAGCTGAGCAGAGGGAAACAGGTCTGGAAAGGCTTTTAGCTGTGGAAGCCATTTGATGTCACTCCAAGCCTCACCCCTAAATGTGTCTGACAGCCCATGAGAGATCTGCTGTAGGTTGCTCTTGTCAGGATGTCCCACAGATCTGGAGGAGCTGCTGCAAGCTTGATCCTTATATTAACACCACCTGTAAAATCCACCAAGGCTTCTGAAACTTGCCCAATCTGCAGATCTTCATAGGAGCCGTAGAGCCTAGTAAAAAATACATCGATATATTCTTGGGGTTATAGTCACAGAGGATAGGTTGAGAACAGCATGCCAATAAAAACATACAATAAAGGTTTGCAAAAGGAAAGCTGTAACTGATGTTTAATTTTAGGGGAATCTTTGGCATTTAGGAAGAGGGGAATCTAGCAAATTGCCTCCAAGATTGGCCATAGTCTGAAAGGGACTCTTCACTCAGTCATCTCTCTCTGCACAGTAGTGAGAACTTACCCGTCGCTACTTCTTTGAGAACTCTGCCTTAGTGAACATTGCCTAAATTTATCCCCAGACACTTTGCTGTATCTAAGATATAATGCCTTGAGAGGCAAACTGTCTTGAGAGCTTGGTCTCCAATCTGATTTTCTTTTGCAGTACAACTTTCTCTGATCTTTTTGTTCTAACGCTGACACCAAATGAAAATAACTGCACTTTCTCTCCTTTGCTGTGATCTTTCTCTCAATGTTAACTAGAATTTTTCCCTGCTCTGCAGAGATTATTTCAGCTCAATATTAACAAACTCCACCACTTCTGCCTCGTTGCTTTCTTCTTAGTCCTGATAAAACCTCTAGACAAAACACTCTGGAGAAAGCCACTATTCTCACCATGCCATGTGACTTGTTAAATGCCTCAGCTTTGGGGAACCCAAGAGCAGGAACTTCTAGCAAAACCAAAGTACAACGCTTCAGCGGACCCTCAAATTGAAACTCCTTGGAGGCTTCTCAAACTGATAATACATCAAAGGAGGCAACAGAAATCATTCACCTTTGAAACTCCCGATCTGTGGCCTTCCACTCCTCTGCAGTACTTACAAGGAAGGCATCACCCTAGCCAATACACTCAAAACAGTGATAACATTCAGAGAAAAACACCCGTTTTCAGGTCTACTCCTAAACTCTTGGATTTAAACTCAAGGGCCTGGATTGATAACAGCTACTGCAGTGGCAGCTTTTACTGTCTAATAATAGAAAGATGAGAACCATTTACTACACTCCCAGTGTGGCAAGGTCTAAGAGATGCATTTATAAACAAGAACAAACTGTGTAGGCACCAACCAACATATTTTAGAGAGACTATTTGCATAACTTGGAATGAGTCACTTACTTGGCATATGCCTTCTCCAGAAGGGCTCCCCAGAACACGTTCTTATAGACTGAGGAAACAAAGACCAGCTCCCCCGCCTCGTTCACCGGCAGGCGATCATCAACCACCACATCAACCCATTCACCGAACTGCCAGAACTGTCAGAGGAAAGGAATGAGCTGAAGTTTTCCTTAGAAAGGACCTCCCCTTGAAACAACAGGAAAGACAAGACATCTTAGCTCTGGGCACAGGAGAAGCTGCCCTGGGGGAGGTCAGGGGTATGGACTGACTCACCCACAGACCCAATTCCTCAGCCTCACCCTGCCAGAGAGGAAAACAAAGCATGTCTCAGGTGTAAAAGGTTTTTAAGCAGGGAAATTAGGCACAGCTGGGCTTCTGGGGAAGGAGTTCCTAAATGCAGGGTAGCAGAGTCCCATCAAGAGCTGGGCAAAGGGGTAGAAGGTTGGAGCAGGTGTGCCCAGGTCCTGCTGACTGTTGCCACCATGGAAGAAGACTTTTGTCTAGATTAAAATATGGGTAGTGCACAGATGGAGAGAAGGGCCAAGAGGAGGTATATCCTCAGACTGGCTTGTAGTTGATCCACTGCCTGCACTGCTTTGTGGGAGGGACGACGGGCTACTCTCCAGGCTAGGATACCCTCTGGCCACTTGGCCCTGACCAAAGGGAACCACATACAAATTATCTAAGGGGGTGACACAAAACATGACAGGGTTTCTAAAGACCTCCTGCACTTGGGGGGAAGCAGATGTACCCGGAAGTGGAAAATGCCAGCATATTTCCTCTCAAAGCTCTGGTTCTGTGGCACAACTGCAGCCAAGATGTCCTGGTGGAACGTCAGGGCTTCCAGGGCCGCCAGGAACCAGCAGTTCTCTGCGCCAAGACAAACGGACACATGCAGTTGGCGGAAAAGCGAAAGTTGTCAGCCAAGTTCAGGAACACCACCAAAATCCTAGCAGAAGAGCTGTTGTGCTGATGTCTTTACAATTATAACAAATTATACACAGAAAATAAGATGATTCAGACATGTGCTTTACTTAACCAAGCCATGACTGGTTTATAATTATTCACTTATGATCTTTTCATTTGGATACTCTTTGGTTAAATAAGAAATCTAGCAAGAAATAGCTCTCAGTGGAAACATTCTGGTTTTTTACTGACATTGTGTGGGAGTTTCTCTGTTCTCTGTAAAGGCACACTTAAAAAAAAACACTTCTCCCTTTTACTTCAAAAACATTAACTTTTCAGAAGAGAAACAAAATTTCCAATGGATCTCACACTCAAGACTGTACTTATCAGTCTTTGTGTTTAAGGGCTTAAAGCACTTAAAAATTAATGTAGTCCTGCCCCTACTTGTTTTGCAGATGACAATATATCCTTTTACTTTAGGTAACATGGGCATAAAAATTATTTTTCTAACTGCAAAGCTGGGAAGAGAACACACACTAAGCCTTAGGTACAAAGACAGCAAAAGTCTCAGATTCTTGTGCTTCTGTGGTTTCTGTTCAATTGTCAAGCAGCGACATTACAGACCAGTAAGAGCACAGGATCACTTCTTATGGTGGTATTAGCATGCACAGAAGCAACACAAAAAGTGGCAATTTCAGCTTGTGGAGACACCTCAGACCCCTCAAATCCCACATTAAAGCTTGCCTGCTTTTTTACTGAGTCTATCCCATCTTAATAATTGCTTCATCCACACCATACCAAGTAAAGAGATAAGGATATGCACACCTTCCATGCCAAGTTTTATGCAGTCATATTCCACACAAAATGTGATCTTGCATAAGAATACTTAGATATTTATACAAAGGAGGTTCCTTACCCACCAATCCTTGGCACAGATCAAGTTGCTTTCTGTTCGCAGCATAAAATACTGGACTTCTGTGCAAAGCCTGGGAAGTACACAACCAAAAAATAAAAAGGGATACAGTTAAGTCAGTGACATGAGCTGGTTTAGCGTGAAGTCAAGGACTGTCTAAATGCAGAGCTGCAATCTCGTAAGATGGGAAATCCAGCAAGTTCCTAGTCTGGGATGTCAAAAACCTCATGGATATGTGACAGAAAACACTCCTTCTGCCTCATCACAGCTTTCAAAAAACTTAGGGTCCCTTTGTCCCAGCAGAAATTGTTCTGGTTCAGGTATAACTATTATTATCATGTGCTCTGGCTAACCTGACACAAGCCTGGGTACAAATCTGTGCTTGCTCTACACTGAATTTGGTCTCTGACAAAAGCCACTAGTGCTCAGACGCATCACCATGGGTCTCCACAAACACCTCGCTGAGAAGACAACCCTTCAGACCTGTCAGACCTGCTCATCCACAATTACTGACAAGTTGCAGCCAAAAGAGGCTACAATAGCACAGCATGACTGGTCAAATTCCAGGTAACCTGCCTGATGCCTTCATGATTTGACTGACAATCAAGTTACAGACTAACTGATGGCTGCTACACCAAGTTCCTGTTGCTGTGACAGGACTGGGTCTGTGAATAATTGCTCAGAGAGAAATTACGTTGTTATTTTTTCCTCTCTCAAGTGCCTCTGGGGTCAAATTAATAACCTAAGTGTCAAACTTACGTTTCACTCTAATGACCCACAAATTGCTCCAGCTAATTTTCACACTGTTGGCTTCCCCTTCAGGCAATAGCAGAGAAACAGCAAACCCTCAGAAGGCAGTTAGAGCAATTAGACACCAACTCCTATCCTTGGTGAGTTTGGGTGTTCAGTTTGCAGTTGCCATCAGTTATAGATGCAGCACGCCACAAGCCTGCAGGCTGAAGGGCAGAATATTGGAGTTTCCTCTGCAGCGCAGGGACTGCAGGATGCACAGCATCCATCCTCAGAGAGCCTTTGCTGGGCTAATGGCAGCCTTCTTCACCAGGCAGTTTTAGAGCAGCAGAAGGGTGGACTGAGAGACACAGGTTTCAAGTCCATTCCAAGATCTCTGGGGTGGAGGGACACCTGAAAGGCTTTGTAGAGGCCAGGACTCATGTTGACCCTTCCCTTCCAAATGCTGATATAGTAGTGCCCACCACAATCCATCTCAGGCTCCTGAGGACTGCACTCCTCCTCCATCTGCAGATGAAGGACTTAACACAAACCATCTCCAAGACCAAACTGCATGTGAAACTCTGAGAACCAGGGCTGCTATTCCCAAGCTCTACTGCACAATTTGCAAAGGTGCCTTTACTTTCCCAGTGATTTTCATGAGTTTTGCAGAAACTCAGCCATTCTAAAAATTTGGTTAAATCTGACAAAATATGACAGCTAGAAAAAAAAACCAAACTTCGTTAGGAGATGTTATCTGCTATTATTTGGCAGAATTCCCTTACAGACATGGCAACATAAGGAATGAGTGCTACTGAAATTGTCAGATAATTCTATACATTGCTTTCAGGAAGACCTGATTGTCAATATGCTGTTCAGTGGCTCACTAAGGACAGAACAGCCATTGCTACTAACAGGCCAGAGCTAACAGGCCGTATCTAACTGGGCCAGTTGCCTGTCCTGGCCTCCTAGACTTGTTATCCATTTGTTATGGGAACCTGCCCTGGGACCAGTGCTCAGTACCAGGTGTCTCTTGTTGTGATGTTCAGTTTAAACATAGAATACCAGCAAAGGCCTTGGAAATACAGACACAACCAGAAAAAAAGAGGTCCCAGAAGTAAAAACAACTCGCTAATTGATGGTCAATTACTGATTGTGGCAGAAGCTCAACCTTGAGAGCTGGGAAAAGACTGCTTCTAAGTACAATAAAGAACAGACTTAACAGTTAAGCAGGAAAAAAACAGCCCAGCAAGACGATAAGGCACCTGCCATTGACGGTGAAAGTAGCAGCCTCCAGCATCACAACGGTATGTGGTCCATGGGAGAGGGGTCAAAGGTTCAGAACTGTCTAGAAACTCAGAAATCTTCTAAAAACTTCATTAGGAGATATTATCTGCTATTATTTGGCAGAATTCCCTTACAGACATGGTAACATAAGGAAGATCTTGAATTCTGGGGAGAGGGATCATCACCGTGAGAACTATTATCATCAAATGAAGGTGGGATCATCAGAGTTGTGAGCTCCAAGGATACCAACTCCCCTCACTCCCTTCACCTGCTCTCCCTGCCTGCTTCAAGCATTACTGGATATAAACTGAGAGAGTCTGGTTATGATTGTGGGCAACAAATGCTTCAAAGGCAATTATGGCACTCCATGTAACCCCAGCTTCCAAAATGACAGCTCATACAGTAAGTGTAATCTATGGAGGTATTAAGTCACACCTAAATTAAAGCCTAAGAGCAGTCTGCTCAATGCTAACACTATTTGATGGCTATCAGCTGTAATCCTCCTCTTAAATTATTCACTGAAAGTCACTTACGTGTGGCCTCTTCCACTGTAAATTTCGAGGTAGTTTCTTTAGCAGGGCTCCCGTTCCAATAGAGCTGATGTGAGCAGGGAAGTTGTCATCTGTGAACAAACTTTTGTTCCTCAAGCACATCTCCAGCAAGGCCTGGTAGTTCTGCTGGATGGGTGGGGTGTGTTTTTGAAAGATACTCCTGCCTAAAGGCACAGGGGACTTCTTTTTCTTCAAGCACGGCAGAAAAGGCATGACGACCTCTACAATAAAGCCTGGATAATTTTTTCCACCGAGGAGCCAGCAGGGATCTCACCCTGCACAGTCCTGCTGGAAACTCCTTGTTTCTTGGGATGAGGTGTGTCTTCTCTAGAAGAATTCCTGATCATTAAAACAAGCGTAAAAAGTCAATTTAATAATTACTTTTAAAATTTTCTCTTTAGCTAAGGGGTTTAGGGGTGGCACTCCCAGGAGAAATGGAGGACCCATCTGACTCTAATCTAGCTCCTATCGCTGCATTTTCAAGGCTTTAACCTCACTGTAGATCTATGTGAAAGCAAAATGAGTGACCCCATTGACTTTTACTTGGGCTTTGAAGCCATAGACATGGCTATTCTCAGCCTCCCTCTGAACTATTTTAGGCTCTCCAGGATATTTTCATTACATGCTGCAACATGAATGACAGTCTTTATTCAATCACGTTCTGGCATGTGGTTATTTCCCCTCCCCCCAAAAAAAGAAAAATAGCAAAGGCTAATAGAAAAATGGAATACATTAGGTGTTAGAAAGACATTATTCACAAGCCCCCAGTGGTTATTTTGCCCTTTTTGCCTCCTTTTGGAGAATAAGGCTAATACAATCTCCCCCAAGAGATCACATTCCATCTTGCTGATTACCACAGATTCACACATGAAATTGCATGCCGAGATATTATTTTTTTACTTGTAACACTCAAGACAGATGTTTCTCATCCTCCCACTGAAAATAGCAGAGTGATTTCATAGGTCTTTTTTAATAATAGCAGCTATGCTAAACATTAGCAGCCATCACCTTTTGCTGCAAGTGGTGGGCTCCTGGGAGAAATGATGATTAAAAGCTCAGCAGGCGAATCACGCCCATCAATGATAACAAGATGATCATAATCATAGCCTTCTCATTACAGCATGGACTGAAAAAATGAATCAGGCTACAAAGTTTAATAGATGGTTCACATGCCATAATCACACAGTATTTGGAAGGCTTCCCTGCAGAGGAGGGTCTCTGAGAGTCAAAATCCCTGCCCCAGGCACCCTGGGAAACTGGTGTGAGTTAGGAATAAGTCGATTGCTACTCCCGTTGAAGACGAAGGTCACCGGCGTTCCCTGTGAGAAACCAAACAAACACAGATTGCACCCTCCTCCCACACAGAGCCCTCATTTGTTATAAGACCACTCTACAACTGATCCACAAGGCTTGATCCTCAAGGGCAACCAAGAGAAAATCTTCAAAATACAACCCTGGAAACAAAAATTCAATTTTCTATTGTACAGTAGACATTTCAGTCTTGAAAAAAAGATTTAAGTGCCTAAGAACTTGCCGACTTTTTCTCCAGATGAAAAATACTGTCTCTCCCTGCCAACCTTGCCTTTTTACAGGCATTGACCTTCACAGCTACAACAACATGAGCAACAGACAAAAAGATAAATTTAAGAGAAAAACAAGAGGAAGAAAACAGGCTGGAGACTGGCTGCACTTCATATAGACAGACAAAACATGTATGAAGAGGAATTTCTTATTTTGCTGCTCCCCAGGAAAAGAAGTGGTGAGCAACTGACATACTTTGAGTTACACTGAAGAGCAAATATTTGAGACTTGATTTTTGGGTGTGCAGAGCATCCACAATGCCTGATAAAATCATTGTAACCCTTCACCAGTTCTCTCCTCAGTCTGGCATTTATTTGAAAAATAACTAAACTTTATAGATAGGCCTTGAAACCCAGAGACAGTATAAAAAACCCAACGCTTTAAAAAATGGAGGTTTAAATCACCTGAATACATAGCCTTTTTTTTCAAGGAACTGAGCCAGCAGCCCCAGCTGTAACAGCGTGTTTTGAGAGCCAATGAAGCAGCTACTTTAAATGTTTTGAAAACCTCCCAGCTGAACCTGCCTGTAGGTGTATTGTTTTGAACTCTTTTCGAAATTACCTGGAAATGTTTGAACAAAAGATGCAACGAAGCATTTTATGTGTCACGAACAGTCACCGCTTAGAACAGCTACAAGGTGTTCCACCACATATTTTAACCTCCTGCCTGCTGTCTGCCTGCAGTCATGTGTATGAACAGGCACGAGACACAGTTGTATACAATTAGCCAAAGTATAGCTGGAAATCACTTGTATTACACTCAGCAGCGTTACTGAACCAAACTGAATCAGAGCGTCCCACCGTGTCCTCCGGCATGGGTGGAGCAGAATGTGTGCACGTCTCTTCCAGCAATTAATAATTTCTAAGGGAAAGCAGCCAAGTGTACCAGGCAGAGGTTAAAAGCTTCAGATGGAAGCCATGAACCAGCAGGTTGGATGGATTTGATTCTCTATTCTTTGCACGTTCCCTTAGCTAGTATCTTTGCCATCTGATCTAAGTCCTTCCAGTACATTAGCATCCTACGATCTCCCCCGATCTTTCTCAGCATCTTAGATGCCATGAAGGGGCCTCGTCCCTAAGTCTTAAAATCAGAATCTAAAGAATCTGCAGAAAATCCTTCATTTTTACTAAAAGTAATTGGACCATGAAAGAATTCTCTAAAAGCCTCTTACCCTCTCTATTAGAGGATTTATCCCAAGCAGCACTGGAGCAGTGGGAAATTCAAGGGCTAAACCTGGAGCTGACAGAACTCAGCCCAGCTTTGACTTCATGAAGACAATCTGTATTTGGGCTGAGGAGCCGCTCCTGACTCTGTGGAACAGAGAAAATGTTTGCATACAAAATAATAAATTTTAGGGTGAGCAGAACAAATGATGCAGGGCCATCTTCTACAGCCATTCTTGTAATACAGCAGAAAATCAGCTACAGAAATTAGCAGTCATTAGTCAAAATGGAAATGTGGCTGTATTAGGCTTTGTTAATCTTTATTAGTCTCTAAATACACAGTGTGAAAACAGCACTTGCGGGTACAACCTCAAGTCTTTGATTAAACATAGTGGTGTATTTCAGAAATAAAATAAAAGCTGACTCACACTCTTCCTGTGGGCTTTTTAGCAAATAGAAATATCCTGAGAAGAAGCACTGAACTGTGTTTTCTCACAAAATGAATAAACGTACAGACAGGTGAAGGACCTTGCCCTGAATTTCCTCTGCTTAGATTATTGGCACAAAAGTTGAGGAACGCCTTCTGGTGCTGAGATTTTCAAGGCCAAGCACTGAACCTACCCCAGAGCCTCCCACTGATGTTAACAAAGGGTCTGCAGCAAAAATATCTGGATGGCTTTCAAAACTTCAAACAATACCTCTCTGAGCAAAGATTCACTTTTAAAGACTCTGGTTGAGAATTTAAAATACATATTCTTTGCTATGTAAATTGTTCAAGCTACACTGAAATCAGTGGGAATACGAAAATCCCACTTACTCAAGATCTGTCCTTTAGTACTTAAGATTACACCATCCTATTCATAATCATGCTAATAATTAGAGATTCTGACTGCCCACAACTCCCATTGAGATCAGGTGAAACTTTTGTTCTCTGCAGAGTAACTTTGGGATGAAGTATCAACTAAATTGCCCCGAAACAGCAAAACTAAGAGAAGAAGGGTGCACAAAATCTGGGTTAGCTAAAACACCAGCCTGTGTTCCCAACCATTTGGCAGGCAGATGCTCTGGAGCTGTAACACGTAGGGCAGCTGACACCAGTTGCTCATCTACTTGCTTTACATCACACCCGTTCTTCGCATGTTTGCTGATACAAACTCTTTGCCTTTCTGTTCACTGCTTCCAGACAAAAGTACAGCAGCAGCTGCTGTGTGCAGCATGGCCAGCAGCCTCGTGTAACTAATACACCCATTTCATCATAGACTACAGCTTCATCTCAGCACTGTGCCTCCAAGAAGTGGTGACAGTTACACGCCTTTCAAACCCCTACACAAATCCACAGACTGCTGAATGCCAGCACCAAATCCCACTACAGAGCACTTGGTGTTTGATGTCCTACCTTCTCCAGGTGTGTCCTCACAGCGAAGGAGAATTGTTCCACTGGCAGTGATGCCCTACTGCTTATAAACAGTATATATGTTATCTCTACCTATGTATGTATTTGTATGCATGAGTGTATATATAAGTCTTGCCTACGTAACCCTGAGAGCTAGATCTCACCTATCAAGCACCGTGGTAAAAGCAGGAGGCGGGGAAAAAAAGCATATTGAGTAATGCCAGAAAATTTCTGAAGAGGCCAATACAACATATTCCACAGAAGACATGAAAGAACAGGTCAGCCCATCGTGCAGACAACTGTTTGACTCACCCATCACTTCAGTGGACGGCAGCTTCCTTGTTTAGTTAGCCATTTGATTATTCAAAGGACAAAACTCCACGTCTCTCCATATGTCACTGGAGGGGATATAAGGTAGAACAGGAAGATGTATTCAATTGCATCTTAATACATTTTAACAGCATTTTTGCTTTCAGGTAAGAAAACGTTCAGAAAGGAAATACTCCCAAAGATCCCACGTTTTCCCAGAACTGACAGGTCTCTCCACTTTGTCAATCACTAAATCAGAACAATTGCTAAAAAGAACATTTGAGGGAAGTATACATGTCTCTGTGGCAGAGACAGTCAAACCCACCCAGGAGTTATAGGAGAAACCACCAAACTTCTGCACTGCACAAACGGTTAAGGGCTCAGAGGATTTGTCTTTCCAGCACTATTACAGATATTACATGGGTCAGCTCCCCTATGTGCAATACAACATGTTCTTTGCCATACAATTTTAAGGAGTAGACCCTCTGGAGGCAAGCATCCTTCCCACTCACTGTGTACACACTATCCAACCCTACATTCTCCATTTCTGGTGGTAATTCTGGGCACCTTGTTCCCCCCCAGGCAATGAGGGGGTAAGAGCAGCACAGAGGAGGTAGGGAAAAGGACAGCATGTGCATACCAAGCCATCAGAGAACAACATCCTTCCCTTACTTATCAAGTAAGTGTATTTACTTTAATTCTGGGGTCCTGCTGTGCCTTCCTCTCTCCTTATCCCTTCCCCACAAACCCTGCTATTCCCTGTTGAACCCATCACTACCTGAACTTTTGACACTGTCTATTTGGGTTCCTTACTTGGTAATGAACAAACAGTGAGAGTAACTGCACTGGCAGGAAGGGAATTTTAGTGAACTACGCTGCTCCCACAAGCTTCTTCAAACTGTCAAAGTGTTACGGTAATGACTGAGTCACCACGTCTTTGCAAGCTCGGTGACTTGCTAATGTCCCCATCCTCGTATGATCCTTTGTAGGAAGTAAAGCTGTGCAACCTAAGGCAGGAGATGTGCAAACACACACGTCACCGTGACTTGATTTCACATGAAACTGGTTGCAGTTATACAACATCGCGTTTCGCCCCCAAAAATCAGGTTTCATTTTGAATGCAAACACTACGTGACTTAGTCCAGACCCATTCACTTCCAGCAAAGCGCAAGCGAATTTTCCCCGGAAAAGTCTCTTTCTCCCAGTCAAGGCAAGCATTCAGCTTAGTGACTGCCTGCCATGTTACCAACAGCAGGCACGCAACTGAGAAACCAAAAGAGAGCTAAAAGCTTAATTCATCACGACTTGAGATAAAAGGACAAATTTTGTAGTAGAGCCCCATCAGTATGATATACAGGTACGTCCAGAACACTGCAGTACAGTAGTTTCTGTGCAGGGCACTCAAGAGAGCGTTTTTGCATTTGAATGGCTCAGAAACTTTCAAGAAAAAAGGCCCTTCTTCCATCAGCGACATTTTAAATGAAAAATCATTGTTTGGAAAAAAGTATTTAATTGGTTTTGTTCTTCTTCTGCTTTCACAATTTTAAAAAAAGTAAATTATACTTTTAAAAAATTGCCTAAAGATTGCACCATGAGACCATTAAACGATTCATTAAAACATCTCTGTTTATGAAATGAAAAGGAATAAACAATGAACACAGAGTAAAATTTTCAGCTTGGACTCTGGGAAAAAGAAAAGCCTAATTATATTCTAAACTTCCTTTCCTAATTTTACTTCCCTTTGTTTTCAACAAGCTCTGCATTTCAAGGTAAAGAGAGGCCTTGAGGAAGTCAGTCTTACAGAGAGAAATGGCTAAGAAAACAGACTGAAAAATAAATAAAATTGTGCAATGTTTGTGAGTCACCTAAAGAAAGTCTATAGAAACTGTCAAGCAGGGTTGTGATCTGCCTGGGTGATAATGAGTCCAAAGGCAGGGGACTCTCTTCAGGCAAGACAAGGAAACAGTTTTTTGGCCATTTGGCCATTGGGTATGCATATTTATGATCAGTGCAGCTTAAAGATTAATATCTATCCTCTTCTTGTAAAGAGAAGCTGCCTTTGCCCTACCTGTAGCCATCAGCTCCCACAGCTCGCACAACAGAAACCTGGCTTTCCTCCCCCATTCATTGCTTTCAGGAAGGGCATCAAGGTGGCCTGGGGAGATTTACAATCAAAGGCTTCCTGGCCTGACCTTTACTCAGCTCTGAGGATATCACAAGTAAGCACCAAAGAGACTCCATATATAGCCATAGAAATACCAGAACAGCATCGGAGGAGCGCAGCCCTTAAATGGCAGAACTATCTAGAAGATGAAAGCGATTCTTTTCCTACAAAATGAGGAATTCTTGCCAAAACATGTTGATTTCTACAGGGCCTTGCATTTTCAGGAGTTTCCACTGGAAAGGAGTAATCAAATTCTTAAAGCCAAGAGTCTCTATTTATAAAGTAATCAAATTCTTAAAGCCAAGAGTCTCTACTTATAAAACTCAAGAAACGGGGGAAATTAGTCTTAAGGAGGTTTCAAAACATTAATTCCACTTTCAGACTAGCTTTAGGCATTGGCAGCAAAGCAGAGAAGCCTGACCTTCAGAAAATACAGTCAGCTTGCTATTTTCTTCCAGAAAAAGAAAACTGGTCCCTGGAGTCATGGCTCACACCTCGTGGGTCAGAGCGTAGAAGCGCGATGGGATCACACAACAGGACCAGCCAGCAAAACGGCATAGAAAGGGGCCTGGATTGTTGTCTGGACGTGTTGTCTCCAGGTGTCCTGTCTCCCCTGTGAAAAATAACAACTTTTAAGACACCACCACCCCTGCTTACACAAGGCCCGGGGCTCCTCCTGTCTGCAAATGGCCGGGACAGGGCAGGGGCCTGCTACACAGCGGGACAGCTTCCAAAACTCCCTCTTGCCACATCTCTCAGACCCGCCGGATCGACTCAAATGAAAAAGCCTTTTAGAAGCATTTTAGGAAAAATTCCCTGCTCTGTCCCAGTTGCTCAGCAGGGATGAGGCAAGCCCAGCAGTGGGGTGTTATGGCCAATGGCTGGCCCTGGGGACACGTTGAGCCACAGGCCGCCACTGGAAAACCCACGCAAGCTTTGGCCCGAGCGCCACAGCCTCCCCTCCTGTCAGCCCTAATTGCTGGAGTAATAAAGGAGCAGANGCTGCCTCCCTCCTTCTCGGGTGTGCCCACACCCTCGACGCCTGTGGTGGGGCAGAGGGGGTGTCTCTGCTACCTGTACTACACCTACATCCCTTCTCTCTTACCCCTTCCCTGCCCCTGGTGCACAGAAGCAGCTTTCCATTGAAAAGCCACCTCCGCTCACACTGTGAGGGTGTTCCTGTGCAAGGAGAGGGCGAGTGAGATGTCCCATGGAACACCGACGTGGCAAAAAGTAGCCCAGGGCAGGGCTGAGGAGTGCAGGCAGGACATTAGCACGGAGACGTTGAGTCACTCGGGGCACCCTTGTCCGTTCAAAGTGCAAAGGCTGAGGGAAGCCTTGCACAGGGTTTCCCCGTGACTGCTCAGGTCAGGGAAGCTCCTCCAACAGCCATTCTTACCAACTTGGTGTTGCTTTTGAGTGGTGGGGCAACCTATGGCCTAGGGAACCTTCAGGTGGGTGCTTGGGTTTGTAATGATTCATGTCTCACCCCTGTGTGTCTTTCTGTGCGCTGTGCCCAGCAGCAACGCTCAGATCCTAGTTTGAGAAACGTGCGTGTACAGGAGAGACCTGCCCATTGTCAGGGCTCCTAAAGTAAGCCCCAATTTAACTGTATCCTGAGATGCTGGGAGCAGCAAGTTAGCTCCAAACTGTAAGGAAAAGGCAGCTGCCAATAGCAGGCTTGATGTAAAACTGTCAAAGCAAGGGTTAAACTTCCAGCTGGACTTGGTTGCAGGGATCTCTGTTTAGTCACACTGCTAGTTCAACTTGCAGAGCCTTTCTCTTGGGATCAGCCTGAAGCTCCCCTCTCTGAGTTTCCTATGTGATTCATAAGCTTAGCGTTAAATTCCAGCCTTTTTCTGGAGTGGCTGTGTTGAAATCTGTGGAATTACCCCAGTGTAAATCTGGACACAAGCCACAAGCAGCCAGCCCTTTGTTCCACCAGTATTTCTTGGTGGAGGAGGGAGCTGTGGGGAGTAGAGAGAGGTAAATCAAATTGACTGTACTTCTTCAGGAGTGACCTTGAAACGCAGGGTGTTTTTTCGTGTGCTTTAATATTCCTGCTACTTTAAGCCCCGGCCAGGAGCCAAGAACAGAATGCATTTCTGTTACCTTGTCATGCACCTGGCAAACAAAGTTTGAGTGAGAAGGCTTTTCTCATGTGAGCAGGTCAAGTAGATGGTGAAGGGGCATGAATGACCCTGAGAAGCATTTAGCACATGGTTGGAAAGGAATTTGCTCATCTGAAAATCAGAGAGGCTAGTTTGGATAACATAGTTGTCTGGTTCCACCCCACATCTTTGTTCTGTGACTTGGTACCAAACATATTTGAAAGGCTTGTTCTGTCCTCTGGGTTACTGACACCTCAGAGCAGAACTTACCCTGAACACAAGGAGGTTGCAGAATATCCTTTTCCTGAGGTTGCTGGCTGTGTAACTAGAGCATCTCTTCCTAATGCTTCTCTCTGGATTGCCAGCATCAGCTTTTCCCTACAGTCTCACCTGCATGCTGCTGTTAGCAGAGGCTTCCTGCCTTTGCCTCTCTCTGTTCAGTAGAGTCCTCTTTCTCTACAGCTGAGCTCCTTCTGCAAGAAGTCTGGGTGTCTAAAGCATGTTCCAGACAAAAGGAGAAGACTGAGTCTTTGCTTCTGCAGGATGGCAGCAACTCGTTTGCTCTGCTGTCAGCAAACTGGTCTGAGTCTCTCTCCAACCAGTTCATATTTCATTCTGCCTGTGTCCTCCTCTCCCAGCCTTCTCTGTGCACAGGGCTGGGATTAGCCTACCCAGGGATTATGGTCAAGCAGAAGTGACCAGGAGCTTCTGCTTCACAGGTGTGCAAAATGGACCTGAGAAGGCCGTTTTGCACTGAGTTTTCTTTGTGTAAAATAGTGCATAAGAAGGTGAAAATTAGTAGCTGTTGGAGAACTCAGGGCCCCTTATAGTAGGAGGAGTGTGAGGGTCTTGTATTCCAGTATGATCCCAACCAAACAAAGACATTAGTTGCCAGAAAACCCAGTGTTGCTCGTGATAGGCTTCCAGTGTGAGTTTGCAGGCACTGGTCATTAGAGAGCTGGGATAAACACCAGATTAGCATCCAGAGTTATTGTGGGAAGGCGAGTGGGAGCTGGAAGCTGAGAGCAGGGAGGAGTTAAAGGGGACTGGGGGAGGAAGTGGGAGGGGAAACAACCATTATGTCTTAGTATTAGAGTGAAGCAAGAAACACCCTTCGGACCTCTCTTCCATAATCTTGTCAGGATGGGGTATAATTAGTGTTATCCCTATGTATCCACTCCACTCATACTCTGTATCCTGCTTGTATTGCCATGTAATTTAGGGAGATGACGTAGTGTCACTAAACATTCATGTGGAATGAACTCAGTCCCAGCTCACCTGGATCCCAGTACACCATTTAAAAACAAAAGACACAAAGGACCTTAGTCGCCTACCTGAGGTGGGTTCATCTCCCAAACATCTCTTCTTGTTCTTGGGGAATCTGAGGTGAAACAAGGAAGAAATGCTACACTCTGAAGCACCCAAACTGCAGAATCTTGCAGCATCTTGCAGTGAGGCTGCTTTATTGTCAGGAACTGGTGGCAGAAAGAAGGCAGTGAAGGTCAGCAGTGAGAAACATTCCTAGAGGCTGAGGAGGGAGGCAAGTCCTGTGAGTCAAAGCCAGTGTAGCGAGACCAAAGCACTGGCTTGTTTTTGGTGGAACCAGGCTATGCTCTCCCCTGCTTTCAGGGATGCAGAGAACTGAGCCATATTTTGCTATGTGAAAGACATAGCATTGCTAACTGCAGCTTTTCCATTCCTGCTTCCTGCTATATTCTCTCTTTTCACTCGCTTCCATTTCTCTCCTTGGCATACATTTGGCCAAGAATGTGTCCACAGGGCTCGGGTCTGAAAGGCTGTGGTGGCAAGGGCAAGGCAACACCCCTACCTGGGAATATTTGGCAGCCACAGCAGGATGCCACTGGAGTCTGCCTCTGCAATGTTATTGCTTTTTATGTTTCCTGTAAGAGGGTGGGAGTGCAGGACAGAACATTACTCTTCTAATTAACTTAGATTCTGTGGTCTTTTCTAAAAATAATCCTGGCTTCTGTCCAACCGTCCTGCTAATAAAATAAACAAGCCTGCCAGAACCCTACTAACTGTCAACATGGCTTGCTTTTCTGGTGTAGCCACCCCTTCCTTCTACAGCTAATCATTTACACGTCCTGGCCTCTCCAGACTGTTTGTCACAGGCTTCACGCAGAGCTCTGGTGTGACCTCCCCTTGTGGCCCTGAACCTTTTCATCTCTGCCTGCACCAGGCAGTTGTCACCGTTTCCTCCCGCTCTGCCCTTCTTCCCTTTCCTGCTCTGCATCACCTCTGCTGCCACACACAGCAGCATCCTGCAGGGCTGCTGCATGACTCATCACCAGCAAACGGCCCCTGCCCCCACATCCTGCAGCATTCCTGCCCGGAGAGCCTGGGATCTCCTTGCCTAGCTCCTCATGCTTCTACAGACCTGCCTGGGAAAGACTACCCCAAGCCAGGCTGGTGTTAATTCAGTTTTTCCACCCTCCTCCCTCACCTCCCCCCCTCACCAGAAACAGCAACAGGCCTGAAATGAGGCAAACAGCTTGGTGCTTCCAGCCACATACCAACTCCAGACACTCCTCCTAAAAGCAGATTGGACATAAAAAAAAAAACCCCAACCGTTCACCTCTCGCCTGGTACTCTCCCCCCAACTGGCTGGAGGTCACTCCCCCAGACCCTTGGAGGGGTTTAGCAGCTCACAATAAGGTATAGCTACACTGGCAGGGGAAATTGCTCACTGTCAGTCGGGGTTTTCCACGGTCATTGTTTGCTCTTCCCTCCCAGAAATCCCCACAAATGTGACAATTGCATGTGTTCTCTCGCTTGCTGCTGTTAGCAAAGGCAGCCTGTGTTGCTGCCTCACAGAAATGCCTTTCCTCCATCGGACACCGTCAATAAATCCCCTTGTATTTGTCCTGCCTACAATGAGATTCTTGTGCTGCAGACACCCTGCTGCACAATAGACCCGAATCTCGCAGAGAAGACTTACTTAAAATAGACGCTACGAAACTAGGCACTGCAAGTTTTCATCTCTCTGATTTCCTATCACTTGTTGCACATTAAGTCAATGAACATCCTCTTGTAGCTCCTTCTATTCGAGAGTGCTTTTGTTGGGATTATTTTTTTGTTTTGTTTTTAAGTCTTATACAAGAAATAAACATAGAAACGCTTTGAAAGATTAGCTGAATGGAGCTGTGATAAAATTCTTTTGAGCAGCCTGGCTTGAGGAGGAGTATTGCTATTATATACAGGACTCTTGCTTAGGCTTTTCTTGGGAGCTTTGTCTATAAATGAGAAACAAACCCCTCAGGTGCTTTTTTCGCCTGTTGCTCAAAAGCTATTGTATTACACGTGCATCTCAAACCCATAAAAAAACAAGCAGGTTATTGTTACTGCAAGGCTGCAACCTGGCATTGGGAGCAAGGGGTGTTTCTCAAAAGCACTTCACTTGTTGTATTTGACAATTGTTATCCCTACCTGTTTCTTTTCTCTCTGGTATTTGCAAGGCGAGAACTCAAAAAATTTCCTTCCATGGATTCAGTGAATACTCATCTGCATATCACTCTTTAAAAATACTATGTGAGACCAAAAGCAAAGTACGAAGTGGGAGCAGAGGGAAAGCCAGTAGCAGTGAGTAGCCACTGCAGACATGTCCTTCAGGGGCTAACATTTTGCATTGCCATTGAGGAGTTCTGAGCCTGGTTTCCCGAGTCTAACCATGTGGCTTCTAACCTAGCAAATGGTTGAGGAACCCCTGCATAGGCTTTAGATAGATAGGATATACCCACCCTAGTATATGAGGTCAGAGGGCTGTTCCCTGTCTGGATTGTTTAAATTTTTTGGGAACAGCTAAACAGCTGCTGCTTAATCTCAGAGTTGCTCCCATTAAGAGAAGTCACTTCTGGTGACAGTGTGGTGAACACAGGACTCGGAAATCTCTTTGGATGAAAGATAAAAGAAAATCAGTGATAAAATACCAATAAGGGAGATGGTCAGCTCTTAAAGGAGTTATGGATATTGTTTCTGGAGTTCTTGCTGCAGCCATTCTCATTAATGTATACAAAGCCAGATAAGTAGCAGTGATTTGCAGTATATCCTGGCTGGGTTCTTCCTTTTTTAACCTTTACGTTCAGTTGATTTGGCCTTACCCATTGGCAACTGAAGATGCATTTGCTGACCTGGTGTCAGTAAATAGCCCTGCCAAACAGGCACATTTTCGTTGTTGTTCCTAAAACACTGGATGGTGATTACCTCTATTAAAATGATGGTGAAAGCAGGAACCCCAAAAAAGTTATTACAACCTTCGTGCTGATGAACTTAGGAACTTACCTCTCTGATAAGACTCACCTGAGTGAACCAGTGCAGGTCATTAAACACACTGATCTCAATCATGAAAAATCTTTAGCCCTTTTCCTTTTTCCCCATCCCCTGAATCTACTTTTAACATCACAGCAGTTCTATATTTATCTTTCTACTTTCTACCTACTAAAGATTAGGTCAAAGCAATGGAAGAGGAAGTGCCTGCTACCTGCTGGCAGCAAGCAACACAGTATTATACTAACTTCTGTAACCTGGCAGTTATGTTCCTTATGTGACAATCCAGAGCTTATCACCAGGTCAGGAGGTTCAACACCATCCCATACTGAGCACTAGACCAGGTCTAGCTCCCATTTGCAAGCCACATGGACATAACGGTCTTAGTTTTCAGCACAGGGTCAGCAAGTGGGATGTTTGCTGCACAGAAACACTGACCTGACTTCAGGGATGGTGTTCGGCTCTGCCATGAGGAACTGTCCCATGCACACCATTGACCTACCCTGAATTTGGCAGGGTTAAGTCAGGATGTGCTGCCAGGGTGATAATTCAGCCCGGTGGGTGACTATCTTTCTCTGAAATTTGCCAAACGGTACCTTCAGAGAGGCTGCCAGAGGCTTAGGAAATAATAAGGGATGTTGTGCTTACTGTGCTATTTAGCTTGATAACAAATAACTGGGATGTACTCTGCCACCCACATGCTTAGTGCTCAATATGCCTGAGCAGTTTGTAATGCAGACCCGTAGCTGCATTGCAGAAGCACACAAGAAGGGAGACTTGGGGCTTCAACAGTCAAGTACAGGAGAAGCTGGCATTTGACCGACTGATTTGGACTGGGGACTAAGCACATTAGTTGGATGAGTCTGCTGAAATGAGCAGCAGTGAAGTAATTGATATTGGCACCAAAGGCCAGTAAGGTTTCAGGATTAACTCTGTAATTGCAGTGAACTGCTGTTTTTACTTTGCTCTGCTAAGTCTGCTCCAAACGTCTTGAGGATTAAAATATACAAAATGATCAAACATGATGAAAATCTCTTCCCAGCGGCTGTAATCTTCTCAAATTCTTAATCCACCTGAAATAAGAAAGCTTTAAACGTGGGGATCATGAGTAGAAAAGCTACCACGACATTTATCAAGTGATACAGTGACAGGGCTAAAAATAGTTTCAGAAGGATCCATACTTTTGAGCTTCGTAATTACACTGCAATCTTCAGTACAACTCATTTCGGACTTAGACAGCTCATGCCTCGTGCCTACACCCTTTTTTTTTGCCTACAGGTACCTGCTGGAGCAGGATTTCCCAGGGATGAGGATTGGACCAGAGCCTACAACTGACTCCTTCATAGCAGTTATGCAAGGAGATGTGGAAGGAATTGTTCCTGGAAACGCATTGGTGGTGGATCCCAAAAAACCGTTCAGGAAACTCAACGCCTTTGGCAATGCCTTTTTGAACAGGTCAGTACTCAAGAACTTAGTTGCTCTGGAGAGTAAAGCTAGAACCTAATGAGCAGTATAGCTAGTAATTTAAAGTGATGAGGCATTACACTATTCTTCCTTGTTTTTTTTTCCCCCATCCATATGGGTGATGCAAAGCCATTCCAGTCATATCAGGTGCACATCAGTCAAACATGGGACAAACCTTCATTTTACTTGAACAAACAAAACAAAAACATATCACAGCCTGTCAAACTCATCCTGTAGGAGTCTAGAGGTAAATCTGTTTATTACACTTTGCTCTCCCTTGCATTTATATCCCTAGCTGCTCCTGTTCTGCCATCAGTTCAGTTCCCTGAAATTAAGTAGTCCCACCAGACGTAGCCACTGAAGTCAGTAAAGAAGTAGATCTGGCACAATGTGCACGTCTTTAAAAATGCAAAAAAGCAAACGTTGCTTGAACGACGCCCTTGTAACAAAACCAGGCTCTCTCCATTCTGATGCCTTCCACATACAACCTCAGATGTAAATTGGTGACAGCTCTAATGTCTTTCCTATAAAAAAAAAACCTGTAGTACAGGGTTTGGACAGTGGCTCTGTGACATAAAGAACGTAACCTTTCCATCCCCTAGACCTAGGCCAGCCCTACTGAATTTTGGATCTAGGCCTTGCAGGAAGCCAGCAGCACACACCCATATCCTAGATGAGCACAAACTGTGTTACAGCAGGCAGATGGGAACAAACTGTCCGACTACGCCCATCATCGGCGCCTTCCCTGCTAACACAGTGTGGGAGACACTGGAAACATGGCAGCTGCTCGGCCAGACAACCAGGAAAGCTGGGCTTTGGCTCCCTCTTCAACTTCCAAGCTTAGAGAGTGTTTATCCAGAGAGCACAGCATCTGCTACCAGCACTGACCACGGGAGTGGGCTGCAATGAAACAGGGAAGGGACCTACAGAGAAGCTTGATCAGAGAAGAGGGACCTCGCTGTGGGTCACTACTATGTGGTGAACCTCACAGTGCCTCAGGAAGCAATATCTGATCACTGCACAGGCTCATTGTTCAATACATCAATGTCATCCTGCACCAGAGAGACTGTGAGACTTCAATATTTTGTAGGGCCCAGAACATCTGCGCTTGGCCAACAGTTAGGTCAGGCGACTGTCAACTCCCTACACCAGGAGAGGAAGGTGGTTTGCCCTAAGAAAATAACAGGCCTCTTGCCTGGAGTGCAGAGATAGTAAATAAAGAGAACATCATCCAGAGCAGCTCTGCTGATAGCCGAGAACAGCCACAGCAGGCAGACAATTCAGTGCAGAGAAGAAGGAATGTCAGGAGTAAGGAGGCCAGGCATGGAAGGCAAAAAAGCAAACACTCCTGAACTGGACTGATAAATGTGTCCTGAATGCAGTTTGCTCCTAATACAGCAAGGGATCTCTGCATCCACTAGCCTAGTTCACTGTGTCATGCTGTGTTCTTGTTACTCTGCTGCTACTCTTCCTTCTCCTCTGAGGAAGGAGTCAAGTATGTGCCTGTAAGGACAGCAGGACAGAGGCACAGCAGTGATTCAGCAGCAGCAGTGCAGCTCTACTAGCAGTGCAAGGAGTAGCCACAACAGCTAATTAACCCTTTTTCTGCTGACAGCTAAAAACAAAAAAGGGGGGGTGGGGTGGGTAAATGATTTCCAGATTGGCAGAGGAAGACATGCTAAAGGGGACTAGCTCAGCATTTTGAGCATCACAGTGCTGAAAATGCAGATGGTAATACCCAACTAATTAGGAAATTAAGCACATGCAAGAATTGACTCAGAGGGCCAGAAATTTAGCAGATGTAAGTCAGCGCGCCCACTGGACTGGATCAAGCTACCCATACTTACCCCTGTTGTGGGCCTGGCTTTTGGCAAGAGACAGTGCAGAGCCATCTCTGCCTTGCACATACCTTGCTGCTGTTCTGTGTTTACTAAGGCACTACCCTCAGCTAGGAGGCTGTAAGCAGGAAATTTAAAGAAGGGAGGTAATCTCCAGGAGCAACCCCTCTAAGCTGAGATAAGAGAGTGACCGTGGGCAAGTCCGCTTTATCCTGGGTGGTTAAAGATAACAACTGGCTATGGCCACCACTGGAAAGGAGCAGAGCAGCCCAAGGCAGTAGCATTCAGCTGAGACCACCACGATCTGTGTGAGAGGTAGCAGCCCACAGAACTGTGACCTGTGGGGTGCAGAGCCTGCTGCTCCAGGGAAGCTAAGTGGAGGAACAGGAGGAGTGAACATCCAGCCTCAGCTGGTACTCCCTTCCCGGCAGAGACTCTGATCAGCTGCCTTCCAGGAAGCAGGGGAAGAGTGGTACAGTCAGGATTTGGCTGAGAGACAGCAGCTAATTGTGCTGCTCGGAGCCTGTCTCCTCCCTCCCTTCATTCCCAGGAGATGGAGCGCTTGCCCATACCTTCTGGACTAAGGGCAGAGATAAGGCTGACAAGCTGCCCAGGGCTGAAAGGATGGCAGCTCTGCAGTACCATGCTCTCACCCTCTCTCTTGTCCTCCTCTTCTTGCCCCAGGTGGTTCCTGAGAACCTGAGAGAAAGGCTTGTTTTCTTCCCTCCACTGTCAGTACCCCAACTCTGGAGGGATCCCAGCAGAGAGATTACAGGTTGCACCTCATTATCAGGAGGACTTGTTTGGCACCAAGGGCCTGGAGCAAAGTCAGGAATCTCAGCCATTACTTTCATATCTCATTGGCTTGGTTGCAAGATTCCTCCCACCCCCAAAATATGTCTTGGTAAAGTAAGGTGGAGTCAGTCCTGCTTTTGTGTTGTTATCCATGATGTCTCCTGCTGTTGACGGGTTCCTCCTTCACCCCCATGCTCTACCTGTAAAGGCAGTGGAAGTCTAGTCTGGCACCATGCTCTTCCCTTCATATGGCCCCGGAGAGAATTAGGTCATGTTACCTTAGGTTCTGCTGGGACGGCAGGAAGGCAGCAGCCTTAACAACCTCACCAACTCACTCACGCTGGCCTCTGACCTTATATCTGAAGTCTCCTGTGGAGACAGTTCCCCAGAGAAACTGGTGGGAAATCCCCCTTGCCTGAGCCATTTAATATTATACCACAAGGAACGTTTCGAGCTGTAACAATGGAGAGGAAACCTGGGCTGTCAGGACAGGGGAATAACATGACCTCCTGAGCCTTTTTTTCTCTTCTGCTGTGCCTGGAACTCAACAGGAGAATCAAGCCAGCCCCCCCTCTTCAACATGAGGTGTTACACATTCAGAAATGCTCCCTGTTGCCACCTGCCAAACTGTGGAGGTCAGAGAGAAGCTGTAATACAACGGTCTGAAGTAGCTGACGGCTTAGGAGAGAAGGCACTCATCTAACCCATGAGGGTTCACTCTTGTCAGAGCCTTCTTGGAGTCACACAAATAGAAAAATTGGGGTGAAGTTGTTGCATAGCTGCAGGGACGTCAGCAAAACCAGCCACTCATGAGAGCCCTGCAAGGCTCTGTCTGCCTTGACTGCATATAGTGGTCCTTGCACCAACCCCCGTCCTTTATGTGGTTCTGATTCCTCCCACAGTAACATGTTTTTTTTATGCCTGGATGTCACACCACCCTATTAATATGCATATGTACATACACACACACATATTTATAGCTGCCTTAAATGCCGTCACAAAAAGGCTATCCATGAAATGCTGCTGAGAGCCACGTAGGTGGATGGGGTTTTACTGTCCTTTGCTGTTACCAGCAACTGAAATAGATGAGCTACAACCCACTAAGAACAAACACAAGTTACTCTTCTTAAGCAGTGGTTTGCATAGACACAAGATGGGGAACAACCAACTAAAGAACAATTACACAGAATTGGAGCTGCAGAGGGGGGAGGAGTGAAGTGGAAACAATGTAAGTCAACAGTGTCATAAAAAAAACTGTTAAAAAAGCAAACATCTTACTGAGATATGTAAACACGACCTGTCATATGTGAGAGATAAGGAGCATTCCATCCACTCCATTCACCAATGGCAAGGTCACAGCTGGAGCACCACGTCAGCTTGGGGCATCATGCCTGAAGAAATATGTGGAGCAGCTTGAAAGGACCCAAAGGAAAGCTGCAAGGGTCTTCAGGGATTTAGAAGTGAGCTGGAAAGGCAGCTGGAAAGAACTGAAAGAGATAGGAGGAAAAAAAAAACCTCACACTGTTTTCTTTAGAGGAAAGACTGGGGGGAGACAGGATGACAACAGCATAGATAGCGACAAGAAGGGAAAACTAAATCGTTTTCCACATCTACTGTGTTTGAGACTGACAGGCATTGTAGCATGGGAGATTTAGATTAGACATTAATTATTCTTACAGCAAAACCTCTTTTTCTTAAGTAATGGAGTAGACTCCCAGCAAATGTTGGTGCATCTGCATTGTTATGGATTTGAAGAACACTTTAGACAAACATCTGATCAATCCTGCCTTGAGGCAGGAGGATAGACTAAGTAGCCTCTTGAGATCTCATGCTGCCTATGATGCAAGAATAGCACACTTTCTGTCTAAGACCAGATTTAAAAGAGAACAAAAATCCTATGGTTTTTTTTTAGCAAGTTACTTCACTTGAGTTGAGGACTGTGCAAGGGAACGCTTAAATGAAGAAAAACAAATACAACTTCTTGCTAAAATCTAAACATCAAGTGAAAAACTCAGATTTCCACATTTTCATTAATAATTCACATAAAAAGAACCTACCATAGGTCATGACTGAGATCCATGTTCCAGAAGCAGCAAAATAGTCAGAGAAAGAGCTCAGTTCTGACTTCTTTCTCATTTCTTTAAATCAAGAGTAGCTCCAAACTTCAACTAACAACTTCAAAGTGAGATCAGAGCTTGACTTGTCCCATACTGCCTCTGAATTTCAGTGCATCATAAATACCTTTTGCTTTTGTTTTAAACACGTTTATTTTCACACAGGTTTGTTTGTGCCCAGCTGCCTAATCCTGTGTTAGAGAGCATCAGCATCATTGATACGCCAGGAATCCTTTCTGGAGAAAAGCAGAGAATTAGCAGAGGTAAGTCTTCCAAATGACAGTAGTGAAAACCAAAAAGGCTTTATATGAGTTTCACCTTAAGCTATACAAGGTGTATACAGAAATGCTAGTAGGAGCCTCTCAGAGATACAGCATGACTTCACCAACATCCCTTTGGACTTGATTTGCAATCTGGTATAAAGAATTTAAATGCTTTTCGGGGAAGGTTGCTGACAAAGTTAGCAGTACCTGTGTCACAGTCCAGTATTTCCCAGTGGAACAGATTTCCATCAGAAAGAGTCAATTAATACCTGTTTGCTTTGCAGAAAATACTTGTGTTCAGTGACTTATTGGTGAGCCGCAGGCAAGGCTCCCATGGTAATCAACCTGGTTTCTTTCCAGTTGACCTAGCAGGTTTCTTGCACTGTCCAGGCTTCCTAAATCTAGTGCAGCACTGGATTGGACTTAAGAACCATTGGCACTGGATTCCTCATTGCAATGGGGAATCTGGAAATCCTGAGGACACTAAATGGATACTTTGCATTGAAATTATTCATGGAAACTTCCTTTTCTCTTTTAATTCTGCAGCTGCCTTGCACAGAGCCAGATCTTGTTTGTTTTACTGGCATCTTCCACCACAGGGACAGTAGCTAAAGACCTTTCAATAAAGCTCTAAAGAACAGCTAGAGTTAGTTGAAAACTCACATTAAGCTTTTCCAACATGGGTCTCTGCACTGGTAGGGGATCATAAATTCCTTCTAGGCACTCTACAAAAGGTAGCAAGATGTGCAAACCTTCATCAGAAGGTTGAAAAACACGCTGTGCAAGCATTCCTCCCTTCAGCAGAAAGTGTTTAAAAGTGGATATTAACAAAAATGTATATCACATGGTGTAAACATTTTTCAGTCATAAAATGCCACTGAAAGCAACCAGTTCTCTTGTGGAACTATCGTTGTGAAGAAAACTTGCCTAGGAGGAGATATTTTTGTTCTTAAAGGGGAAAAAAAAAAATAAAAAAATTTGTATCTGAGTCAAAATGGACCCATTTCAAATCCCCCCAAAAGTTTCCATAGCCTCCTTTCCCAATCTCCTCATCAGTTCAAATCCTGACATATATTGCAAGATTGTTCCTGTTTTCCTTCTATTACCAGTACTAAAAATACCCTCCTTCAAAATGTACTGGCACTTCTTGCTGCTTCTTTCGCAAAATTTCTTTACCAACCTCCCGGTGGGCCATGGTGTCCCATTCCTGCAGCTACTCCAGTAAATGCCAGCAGTGCCAGAACATGCCAACGCACAGCTGTGTGCTGTTGGGAAAGTCAGTGGTGCACTTCAACCTGAGCCAGTAATGCCTCTCCAAACAGCTGGGAACATCTGGGGGAACAGGGAGTCCCAATTCTGTAAGCTTTTGCATGCTGGACCTATTGGTAGGACTGGAGCCCTGTGTCAGCATGTGGGGAAAGTTCTTCCTGGACAATTTCTCTGCCCTTAGTGCAATTAAGTGCTTGTGCATTGGCCCTGTGACTATGGTGCGTGGTCACTCCACCCTTTTGCCAGGAGGTGAGAACTCTAGATGGAGCACAGCCATCTCCCGCTCATCCTAACATCCCAGGAACTTGCTCTGCTACATCTCCAGCCAGACAAGGGGGCTGTCACAACTTGGCTGTCAATTGACTTCATCCCAAGTTAAAAAGTACAGGGTAGCATAACCATTTCTATCTAGGATAGCCTGACACTGCTCACGTGTGCCACATTGGATGGCTTTTCAATAGCTACAGGGACAAGATCCTCATCTGGTTTAAGTGAACATAGCTTTGTTGAGGCTGGCAGAACTCCAGCAATTTTTGTCTGCAGGGGATCCAGCCCAGGCAACTCAAAAGAGTGCTGAGGTGCGTATGTTTAGGAGGAGCTTCTGCCAGGCTTTGGCTTTGATCTCGGGGAAGCTGGTGTTTGAAAGGGAGTGCTCGCTTCCTGGCTTCCATGGAAGAAGAATAGGAAAAAGCAGTGAGGCCGGCACCTTTGCCACCAAGCTTACAAGTTGGTTTTGGAGGCAGGTAGAGCAATAATGTGCTTTCTAGGCAGAAAACAAGACAGTGCTAAAAACTGCTGATGCAACAAATACTCCTGCCCTTCTATACCTTCCCAGCCTGCTCAGAGTCCAGTTGGGAACGAAACAAGACCTGAGGGAGTCTTACAGAGGTTTCCCAGGAGACACTTAGAAGTTTCTTAACTGCTAGGGAATGAGGGAGCTCTTCTTACTCCTGTTGCTTGCTAGTAGTAGATTTTAAGACCCTCGGACTGGGTTTATTTGTGATACAAGGTCAGGGAAGGGAGGATAAGCAGTAAAACAGCTTTCTGTCATAAATACGAGAGGAAAAAGTAAAGATGCAAAAGATGTGGCAGGCTTTCCCAGCCTGCCTATCCCATGAGAACCAGCAGCATTTCTAAAAATAGAAAATTCCTCTCACTGGGAACATCACAAGTCTCTCCCTTCCCCATTAGACATCAAGAGCATTAGCTAATCTATACAGTGCCAGCTTAACAGAATACCATGGCATCAAAGCTTAGCAATCCATCAGGGCCACCTTATATCCCTGACTTTTAAGTCAGTAGCTTTTCCTGTTATTGCATCCATGTTTCAAGGAGTAGAAGTAAGGAAACTGTGTTTAAAGGAATGATTCAGGGGCCAAGACCAGATTCTGAAACTTTTCGTCTGTCAGAATTCAACTCTGAATTAAATTCACTGCCTCATTGCTGTGGGAAAGGCTAAAATGACAGATAACACAATCCCTTCCCTGACGGACAGGAAGTGTGCAGAAGCACCAGTCTTAGTGCCAGCAGCAGGGCTTTGCAAATGGCTGGCAAGCTTTCCTCCAAGGAATGCTGTATAATCCTCAGAATCACAGAATTGTCAGAGTTGGGAGGGACCTCTAGAGATCATCTAGTCCAACTCCCCTGCTAAAGCAGGGTTGCCCAGAGCACATCACTCAGGACGGCATCCAGGCAGGTCTTGAAAATCTCCAGAGAAGGGGACTCCATCTATCTATAAGTATAGATACATATCATCTATCTATAAGTATAGATACATATCATCTATCTATAAGTATAGATACTTATAAGCATTAATAAGGTGGTAACCTTCAGCCTTCTTTTCTCCAGGCTAAAGAGTCCCAGCTCTCTCAGCCTTTCCTCAGAAGGGAGATGCTCCAATCCCTCAGTCATCTTTGTTGCCCTATGTTGGACTCTCTCCAGTAGTTCCCTGTCTCTCATGAACTGGGGAGCCCAGAACTGGATGCAGGACTCCAGTTGTGGCCTCACCAGTGCAGAGTAGAGGGGGAGAATGACCTCCCTCGACCTACGCAGCCCAGGATTCCATTGGCCCTCTTGGCAACAAGGGCACATTGCTGGCTCATGGATAGTTTACTATCCACCAGGATCCCCAGATCCTTCTCCTTAGAACCGCTTTCCAGCAGGTCCACCCCTAACCTATATTGGTGCCTGACACTCTTCCTCCCCAGGTGCAGGACCTTACACTTGCCCTTGTTGAACCTCATTAGTTCCTCTCTGCCCAGTTCTCCAGCCTATCCAATGCTTAATAACCCTTTCAGTGTAAATATTTTTCCTAATATTCAATCTAAACCTCCCCTGGTGCAACTTGAGGCCATTTCCTCTTGTCCCATTGCCTGTTCCTTGGGAGAAGAGACCAACCTCTACCTTTCTACAACCTCCTTTCAGGTAATTGTAGACAGCAATAAGGTCTCCCCTCAGCCTCCTTTTCTCCAGGCTAAACAACTTCAGCTTACTAAGCCTCTCATAAGACTTGTGCTCCAGACCTCTCACCAGCTCCATTGCCCTCCTCTAGACAGGCTTCAGCACCTCAATGTCTTTCTTGTCATGAGGGGCCCATAACTGGACACAATACTCAAGGTGGGGCCTCACCAGTGCTGAGTATGGGGGGGACCATCACTTCCCTAGTCCTGCTCGCCACACTGTTCCTGATACAGGCCAGGATGCTGGTGGCCACCTTGGCCACCTGGGCACACTGCTGGCTCATATTCAACCGGCTGTTGACTAAGACCCCCAGGTCCTTGTCGGCCAGGCAAGGCTGACAAGCTGCCTGCAGTGATTTGTCTTACTGAGTTCCTGTGACTCATCTGCTTCTCTGTGGTGGGCATCCATGGTGTCATTGGTGCGGTCGCTAGACCCTGTAGGATATACAGGTTTCATTTACAAGCCTGGGGGAAGGTGCTCCCAAGATGTCATGACCCAAAGCATCCTATCCTTCACTGTTTCTGTATTATCCTTCTTCCCTAGAGATCAGCCATTTCTCTTCTGGTCTTTTTCACATGCTGGGGCATGTATCTTTGTCCACACGTAAACAACTAGTCATTGCACTGCCTTGTCCCTCACTCTGTAGTCTTTCTCCTGTTTTGAACTGAGCACGAGGCAACAGCAGGCTGCAGAGATGTCCAAACGGGAAGTATTTGTATGAAAGCAGCAAAAGTTTTGACTGCTTTGACAATTCAATAATAATATGGATACTGTCCATTTACAAAACACTATTCTGGTGTCACATAACGAGCTCAGGCCATCCTGCTGGGAGGGAAGATGAGAAAGGCACGACTGTACTGCAATAAATGAGGACGAAGGGGAGGACCCACAGGTCAGGTCATGCAGTAGAGTAGAGCCAGGGCAGGAGTTAGGACTTCCTCATAATTCATCATCTTGAGCACTCTGCCATGCTGTTTGAGCCACCTGGTAACAGCAACTCATGCTTTTCAGTAGCAGTGCTATCCCTGGGGGGCTGAGCCTTCCACACTCTGCTAACCATCAATCTGCCCTGAGCCAAGTAGATCCAAGTCTGCCAGGTTCAGCCATGCCCTGGCCAAGTTGTATTTGATCCCTGTTTCAGGGTAGTACTTCCTGAATATATCCTGAAAGCTTAATTCATCTTCACACTATGTATGTCCCCACCCCTCCCTTTCCTACGTTAGCAGTGAGCACAAGGTCCTAGCCAGGAGGTAAGGACTGGCAGCATCATTCCCCATTGCCTTTCTTTCCAATATGTGCTATTCCAGCCTTTTTCCAGTGTAGCCCAGGCTTCCCATAGCCAAGGAAACCACTTATTAGCCTTGCTGTCTCCTGGGAAGGATTCCCAATGACCTGCAGCTTCAGCTTCAGGTATATTTAGTCCCTCACCAGCCTGACAGCGAGAATTAAAATGTGAATGGACAACAGTCTTAGGCAGTGCAGAGTTCTCAGACAGACTGTGTCTCAGATAGCCATGCTTGGAAGGGAAGGGCAAAACCCAAGGGAATTAATGTTCTTCCACTTCATGCAACGTTCTTTAGGGGACAACGGCAACAAGAAAATATTTTTTTTTTCCCCAAAGAGTTTTGTCACGTGTGCTAGCAACAGCACAATACACAACTGAAAGCACCCACCCTGAAAGCCTCTAAAAGGAAAGCATTTCAAATATTTGCTATAATACTCCCCACTGGTGATGTTTGCTTATATTCTGTATTTCACTCCGCCTTAGAGGGTGAAAGTGCACTGGTTAGTTTAGACTTTCCAGTTCACCTCCATTACTGCAGTGCAGCAGCCACTCTGCCAACTTGCCTGATTTTATCACAGTCTCACAAACACATACTGTTCTACTGAAAGGCTCGGTTCCTGCAGTCACACAGTTCTGCACTTCCTCTAAGAGCAATGCAAAAAGTGTGCATGAAATTTGCACAGTTCTGACCTTTTTTATTCATAGAAATTTGTGAAGCCGCAAGCCTAACTCTTCTGACCTGAAAGCAGGATGTAAACAAAAACTCAAGATTGTATTTGGGTTTGGGGAAGGCCAAACCATGATTTTGTTCAGGGTGAGGAGAATAGAGGGGAGAGGTGCTGTCCTCATGATTTGGGTTGGAAATACTGTTATGGTTCTCATTTCCAGAATTGGAAGAGAAAAAAAATAGCACAAGAGGACCGAGATTAGATAGTTGCACAGATAGAAAGGGCTGTCCCTTTTTTTTTTGTCTGATTTTGAACAGTTGATCTAACAAGTCTGATTTTTAGATCAAGTGTTCAATTTGTCCATTTTATTGTCCATTGTGCACTTAAGAAATATCCTAAGTATCTATTTCATCAAGGAAAGACAGTCATGCGCATCAGTTTGCATTATTTATACCCATCACGTATTCTTTCAGCATCCTGAGTAACAATGGAGAAGGACTGTGTTTCCTGAGCAGCTGTTAGTTACCGATGGCCATTTCAGGCCACATTTTCAAATATGATTCCTCCCCAAATTTAAACTATTTGTATTGGGAGAACTCAGTTTGTGTTTAGACACCATAGTAAAAAAAAAAAAAAAACAAACTTCCTTGGAATTCAAGCTATGCATCAGCACTGCATTGACCTCTCTGAAAAACTTGACCTATATTCAGATGCCTTCTGAGGTCTCAAAATCTGGCTGGGAACTGTTTTGAGGATTGGCCCAAGTACCAGGAAACGCTCAAGTCCATCTGTCACAAAAACCCAAAGATAATAAATGTGTAAAGGGCAGAGGGGACAAGTTTTGCTGCGTGCATGTAGACGCTAAAAAGGCTCTCCTAAGAAAACTTTGCTCTGGACAATGCTCTCCTCAGTTTTACTCCACCCGAATTAAACCTGTCTAGTGAGGTTTCACTCAGCTCCCACTGACATAAAGCAAAAGCCCTGTCTTTTTCCAACCCTTAAACCCTTGTAATAAACAACATGAAAGCAAAAACACCACAGTCTGCCACTCCAGGGACTGGTTAATGTAAATGTTAGCATTAGAAAGCTGACACCAACCCATCTTTCCTAGCTGAAAACATAGACAGATTTACTGTGCTTTATCAAGTCCTTTTGCATTTGCTTTGGAAACCTTTACATCTCCAAAACATGTGTAATGTTTCTGTTAGTTCTATGGTACCAAGGGGGAAGAAATGCAGAGGGCCAGCTTGAAGATGCAGCTCTTAGTGCTATGAATCACCTGCTCCAGGACAGAGTATTTCTTTAGGTATAGGCAAAGACAGAACTGATTGTCAAACTGAGACGTGCTGTAGAAATTATGACATGTAACATTCATAGAAGTCTTTTCATCCTGAAGGGCTTCTGTCTACTTCCCAGCACACCCACAGATACACATTGCAGGAATCTCTTTATATCCCCTTGGAAGGCAGCCACTTCCAGGGAGGAGTATGGTGGCTTTTTGCAAAGATGATTTAGGATGAACAGCAGTGAGGTCTGTCCAATATTCATCCCTCGCTTTTCATGTGTCCTCTCCTTGCTGGCACCACCAGCTCTTTCCCTTGAGAGAAACTTGCCCAAATCACTGTTCTTCCACCCAGTCTGAGCTGTTTCATCTCCCATACTCTTGCCCAGCACCCTTTTTGCTGTGCCATCTCTCCCTGGGTCTCACAACAGCCACCCACTTTGCTTCCTACTCATTTCTGTGTCCTCAAAGGAATGTGTCACTTGTCCTCCCTTCCTCCCCTGTCACCTTCCTTCTCCTTTGCTTACAGCCATCTGTCACACTCGGGTGACACCTGCCCCTGCTGGCACATTCTCTCCTTCCTGCTTGTTTTGCCATAATATAGTCTTCTTCTCTGGACTTTAAAGGGCTTTCAGGCAGGACATCACTGTGACCAGTGAGACTAAGCCTCCAAACCCTCTTATTCAATTTAAAAATTCAGATTAAGTCATTAGCTCCCTGGAACAGGCCCTCACTTCATTTCCAAGAGCTGCTCCTTCTCTAGGTAGTCAGTGTTTGCTATGACAACTATCCCATCTTCTTTTGATGCTGTCCTCAGACATACTGAGCCGGTCTATCAGTTGACAAATAGGGACACAGCCATAAAATTCTGCCATACAGAGCCATCATATAGTGATTTTTCAGTCTGTGCATAATACCAGCTTTAAAAGAACAAGAAGGGAGCTCCTAGTGACTAAAATTCAGCAAGAAAGAGGTAAATTCCTAGAAGTAGCAGTGTAGTTTAAAGCGAGCTGTAAGATACCCGGTGCAAAGCAGCAGCTTGGGGTTTTTTCCCCAGTATTTCTTGATTTTACTATGCCCCTTCCATCCCACCTGAAGCCCACCACCACAGGAGCTGTAGCCACAGTTCCACAAGACAGGAAGTCCAGTAGCAAGCTTACTATCAGCCAAAAAAAAACCCCCAACCAAACCAAAAAAACAACTACCAGTGTAGCTACATGGTGAGAAATGCTGAACTAATACATGCAGACTCATTGCTGGTTTGAATTGGCTTAAAAACGTTACAGCCAGGCAGATTTTTATGCTGGGTCTGGTATCATTCATCTTCCCGCAGTCAGCATAAAGACTGTATCATGCCTGGTGTGACTTGACAGAAATGTAATTGCATAATACTGCCTGATCTTAGTGAAATGTGTGCTGCCAGGTATTCCAGTAGGGCACAGGCAAGTAGTCATTAAACCTGTCTGCTTGACGGAGTCTAGGTGGCAGGATGTCTGCAAGAAGATGATTTTTTTCCTCTGTAGGCTGAATCCACTGACAGCCCTGCTGACTTGTCAGCTTTGAATTAAATCTGTCAAGTCCTTTTCATGGTGTCAGAAGGAAGTCTGTCCCATGAAAAGACATCTGATAGAAGAAAATTATCGTTGTGTTCATCTTATCCTCCTAGTACCGTGTGGCTGGAATTCATTTTCTATTCATGTTTGCCTAATATGGAGGTTGTAAAGGAAGCTGCATCAGTGATATTAGAGAATGTTTAAATACACATCATATTTTTCAACACAAATGCAAGTGCAACCACAATCAGCCAGGAATTACTGAACAGAAAATTCTCCCCTTTACATTTCTGTCTGAATATCCCTGCAATAATGCAGCTTGGGCAAGCAGATGGCTTCCCAAATGTCCTGCAACTTGGCAATAAAACTGTGCTTTATGTGGATAGCTTCTCCCATCGCTGAAACGCTGCCAAATCAGAGATAGTAAACTGGCTGCTTTTGAGAGAGGCCTTAGCAACGCTCTACAACACTAAGAGACATAACTTTTGCGGCGGAATGAGCAAGGGGACACTCCTAATTTGACTGTAGATCAAGATCAGTTCTTGGTCTAAGCTCACACTGTAATAAAATGCCAGAAGAAAGTAGAGTCAGGCTCTGCACATCTGTGAAATAAGAAGGGTCAGGAGGAGAAATGAAGTGCTTAGATTATAGATATCTATATATAGATATATATACACAGAGAGAGAGAGAATGCTTAGATTTAGTTACAGAATGAGTTTTGTGTGTTTTCAGGTGTTGAGCACTTCCAGCTCTGGCTGGAATCACGCAATATGTCTCAAGTTCTCTATGCTGTTGGAAAGCCTTCTGAAAAATGAAAGCTCTGAACTATACATTAAAATACAAATGTAAGAGCTTGTTTTTAAACATCTTTACTAATAGCTTGTCCTTAGAGTTTTACCCAGTCACGCTGCTATCCAAATGCTTTAGTAGCTATCTAGTTTTTTATATGCTAAAAGCAAAACTAAAAAGTTAACCCTATGAATCACCTGTGTGGCAATTCTTTAGGCACCTGTCTATGTGAGAAAACACAGTCAACAGTTAGTGACTCCAAGCAGAAAGTGTCTGTCCCCCCTGCCCTTTCCACATGTCATGCTATGCATTAAGCAACAATACAACCCTCAGGATAATTTGCCTTTCTTTCCTCCTCTAAAGTATTCTGTCTCTTAAGAACAAGATACATACACCTTGGTTTTCCGGCCAAACACCTCCACACAGGAGGATGCACGTGTGATTAGTGCTTGTTAAGAGCTGCAGACAAAGAGAGATGTTTCTTGCTTAGCTGGGCACCAACAAGAGAGGTCTCACACATTCCAAGTGGGACATACAGCAGGAACACACGGATTGGGCTTTCATCCCAGCATGGGATGTACATGAATCCATGCTGTTGTGACTGCTCTGAAACATCACCAAATGCTACTTCCCAAGGGCTTTGTTTTCTCTTTAATGGAGATATGCAGGACAGCTACCAGGAGAATATCTCAGAACAAGCAAAGAAGCTGGGAAAGAAGGTCTGCTGACCAATCTAGACATTTAATGAAGTCCATAGGGACATTCAAAACACGCTGTATGTTACTGTAGCAGCTAGGAACATACAAAAGGTCTGTGCAGGTATTAATTCCCTTTTCTTGTTGCGTAGGGCAACATTTTTGGTTGTGAATAGGAAAGAGGCTCCCACAGTAGATACCTTCCTAAGTGCTGCTGTGGATCCAGGCTTAACACTTGATGCTGTCCTCAGACACACAGACCACTATCAGTTGACAAACAGGGACACAGCCATAAAACTCTGCCCTATAGAGGGCTGTGATCTAGTGAAATTTCAGTCTGTGGATAATACCAGGTTTAAAAGGACAAGAAGGGAGTTCCTAGTGACTAAAATTCAGCAAGAAAGAGGTAAATTCCTAAAAGCAGCACTCTAGTTTAAGGAACTGAAGATATTTTTGGACAAACCCTGAGACCCAGGCAGATCAAAGGGCTAAGTCTCACAGTCAGTCTCACAAGTCCTCAGCTAATACCAAAATTACAATACATTTTTATTTAAAAAAAAAATATATATATATATATCAGTTAATTAGACCCCCATGTATACTGAATCACTAAAAGGTGGGCAGTGTCAGGTGCAGACACTTTCCAACCTCATCCCAACCCCTGTTAACACAACAGAGAGCCTAACAGTGGCTGTGACTCTACTATCAGAGGGAAACCATCCCCACGCTCTGGGACAGGACGTCACTGCGCCCCAGAGACTGTGATTGTTTCCCCTTTTGATGCCCACAAGAAAAACGCTGGAAGAAATAGTCGTGATGCAATTCAAACATGTGCCATCTTGACAAAGAAGGTGTCCCAGTCAATGAGATTTGACAAGATTAAATGCACAAGCATCACCAAACAAAGTCATCCTGACTCATTGCTTCCCTGGTGAAAAAGCGAGCCGTGTAGCTCTGCTTATGAAGAATAAACTATCCTGCTGTGCTAGGTGACTTCCAGTACAGCCCAGGCAGAACTGAACTTTAGGTGCAGGGATGCACACCGTGTTCAGCACAGTTTGGAGAGGCAGGGAAGTGTCCCCGTTTGCAAATTCATCGATCTGCTTGCAGAGGGACAGCTTAGAGCCTGAACGCAGGCCAAGCGACATGAGGTACTGGGTTTGACTCTCTGTCCTGCTGCCAGTGCCTCCCTGTGCAATGTGGGAAGGAGTTAGCACACGTAGCTTTACAGCAGGTAGGCAATTAGACCCATGGAGGTGAGCTCCCTGCAGCAAGAACATGTAAGGTTAAAAAACTGTTAACATCTGAAAGGAGAGAGGACCGAGGATATTTCAATTGTAAGAGGGTCTGACTCATGGTTGTTACTGAGGTCAGAGACATGGACTGGGCAATATACACACATATCAATGCAATATATTGAATGCTCAGCAGGTCTCTGACAAAAAATACCAGTTCTGAATTCTCTGAAGTTCTCAGCATCAAACAGAGCCGAGCAAAGAGCCAGGGCTCAGCATCACTTTTTGCTGCTAGGGGCAGTACTGGTGTCTTGAGTGAGCAGAAAGCCACTGGTGGGACATCTGTCCTCCCCATCTGCAATTTCTGTAGATCCCATGGAAGAGAGCAGGGCAAACCCTCCACATCTGACAGAACTTCACCCCCAGCCTTTTCTTGTAAGGGGCAAACTGTAATTAACCAAAGCAAAACACTGCCCAGTAATAATACTTCACAGTTGTTTAAAAGCTCTCCGTGGCAAACAGTTAATACCAGTTTCTCCAGCTGAAGGGAAAGTTCACACAGGCTTTACCCCTGACTCGAGAGCGGGGATCTCAGCCCAGTTTGCTTAGTCACAAGGAAGAAAAGGCCAGTGGCAAAAATCAAGATCAGTGCTCCAGTGCAGTCCTGCCTTCTGTAGTTCCCATCTAAAGACTGGGATGCACTGGTTGCCCTCTAGGTTTTAGAGAGGACAGAAAGAAAAGGCAGAGTTGGGGAGGAAATCACTGAACTAATTATCGTACATTTTTTCATGAAAGCCAAGATTTAAATAGCATGTTAAAGGATCTGAATGCAAATAGCACATGCTCAGTCCTGATCTCTCCTGACAGCGTGCAGGACTCTGGCACCACTGCTAACCCCAAACATTGCACAACACAGCGGAGCCTGACAGAGCAGAGGGAGAGCACCAGTCTCTCAGTGAGGGTTTAAGGAAGGTGAAAAAACTCCACAGAGCTAGGAAAGGAGTTCATCTTGTTGCCATCATTGCTGCTGCTTTTAAAACATCTCCACACACACTATTTATCATGCCCTGTACTGCATAGGGATGGACCCAAGTCTAACACTGTGCATCTATTATCCTTAGTTCTGAAGCATGCGACATTTGAACCCACTGCTTGTAGCTTAGGTCACCTCTGGTGTTCACAGGAATGCTGTGTTCTGAGCATCAAGTGCTTAAATTAAACACAAATCATTTCCTTTGTGTGCATGCAGCAGGTATGGCAGGATGATTACTCAGGTAAGGCAGGTTATTTGCATCCTGGGTTTTGAATTGGATGGGACAAAGTTAGTCTCACATAACTAGACAGGACCTGAGAGTTATTAAACAGTAGAGATATGCATCTCAAACCAGTCTAGGTGCAAGTACCGCAATTATCCAGCTTTCTAGAGCCTTTGTGGGCTATGATGATGGCTAGTAACTCAGAACTAGACCTCTCCTTTTGCCACATGCAAGACAGTAGCTGTTTGAATATAGCATTTCCCCATGGTATGTATTTGAATGAAGTCTAGCCCAAGTTCAGTACTTCTTTGGGTCATCTCTTAGTATGCAGAACATGAGAGCTATCCTTAACTGTGGGCATCTTGGGCACTTCAGCGTGAAGGACGGTGCCTCATCTCCACCTTCTTTCAGACAAGGAATGATGGTTTGTGTTTCCTTTATCAAGCTACCTGATCTACTGGGGAAGCTTCCTCTTTGCAAACTTACCCTAGATAGATATAGCAAGTAGGTTTCTCTACTCCCATGCATGTGCATCTCTGCTTTTCCTCCACCCCTTGCAGGTTACGACTTCGCCGCTGTACTGGAGTGGTTTGCAGAGCGAGTCGACCGCATCATTCTCCTTTTTGATGCGCACAAGCTGGACATCTCTGATGAATTCTCTGAAGTCATCAAGGCCCTGAAGAACCACGAGGACAAGATGAGAGTTGTTCTCAACAAGGCTGACCAGATAGAGACTCAACAGCTGATGCGGGTGTACGGTGCCCTCATGTGGTCCCTGGGGAAGATTGTCAACACTCCTGAGGTCATCAGGGTCTACATTGGCTCCTTCTGGTCCCATCCCTTGCTCATCCCCGACAACCGCAAGTTGTTTGAGGCAGAGGAGCAGGACCTGTTCAGGGATATCCAAAGCCTGCCCCGCAATGCAGCCCTGAGGAAGCTGAATGATCTCATCAAGCGAGCACGGCTAGCCAAGGTAGGTGTTGGCGTAGAACCACCCAAGCATTCAATTTGGACTGTCTGCAGTATGCAGGCTATGGGAAAGTAGGTTTGGCCAGTTCAGCTTGCAGAGCTGGTGGATCCTATTCTTTTTTCCATCCCATTTCACTCAGGCCCAACGTATTAGTCAAGAAAGCAATCACCTCCTTTGCTTGGTGTGTCAATCAGGACAGGCCAGGGTGAGGAAGACAGCCACAGATCAAAGCAGGTAGCGCTTGAAGGGATCTGGAAAGCAATCTCTCTGCGGTAGCAACTCAAGAATTGGGACCAATTCAGTAAGTTAGAATTACACACCAAGGGAATTGGTAAACTCTAGGTCTTAAACTTTCTTAGCCAAGAGAGATACCTGGCTTAGATGAATGCAGAGGACTTGGCGACTCACAAGAATGGCAAATAAGACTGCCAAATCTCTGAATGTTTAAAATGAGCTGAAGGAAGCCCCTCAGAATACAGGAAATAATCCCATATCCGTTGAGAAAAAGAGAGCAAAAGATCACTGAAAAGCCTTCTGTGCAAGGGTCTTCATTTCTAAGGAAAAAACACTTGGTCTACCATTCAAAAAAAAATCAGAAACACAAGTTAAGGACTAGTATACATACTAAAGCATTAAACAAAGTCTAGAGAGCTCCCAAACCCAAGTGTTTGGTTTTGACTGGAAAGAGGCTATTCCCTGGAAGGCCATGCCTGGTGGAAATAAAACCCAAAAAAGCCCCCAACACACAAAAGCTACACCACTCCCTCCAGGAAGCATATAAAATGCCCAGGACTGTGTTCACCTTGTCTCGGCACAGCCAGACACGCAGCTGAGCAGCACTTGGCACTGGAGCAATAACCAGTAGGAACAGGGAAGCTAAGGAGCTGTGCTTGCTCTTCAGGGTGGGACAAGATGGGACTGAGTCCTAGGTACAGATACTCTCTGCTGGGAAGAATATTCCAATGTGCTCTTTAACACTTATCTTCTTCATTACATATAATTTAATGCCCTTCAGGTCCATGCCTACATCATCAGTTCCCTCAAGAAGGAAATGCCCTCAATGTTTGGGAAAGACAATAAAAAGAAAGAGCTCGTTAACAACTTGGGAGAGATTTATGCCCGGATTGAGCGGGAGCATCAGATTTCACCAGGAGACTTCCCTAATCTAAAAAAGATGCAGGTAAGCAGTGACATCTTTAGCCAGAGCACCAAACATCCAAGGAAAAAGCATGAGAGTGGCTGCCAGGAATACAACAGAAGTCACTCAGACACTGGTTGTTGTTGCTTGTGGGAAAGGCCTGTTGTGATGTTGAAATGGGCCTTGAAATATGCGAAGGCTATATTTGGGCATGAGCACTTTTTGCACACAGAGCTCATGTGAAGCTACAGCTGCCCTCATTTCTCAAATCTTTGCTCTAGTAGCACTTCACAGCAAATTTTTTTTTTTCTGGTTTTCTTTATTTTTAATTCTAGGTTGCATTTGCAGATTTTTCAGGCATAAGAATACTGCAAATTTGTAATACAAGGAAAGCTATATCCTGAAAAGCCTACATATGCCCCGCTCCTTAAGAGCTGTATTATGGGGTTTTTTGCCTTGTACTTCACTCTGTTTCTAGAAGAAGGAGAGAAAGGTGGCTGTGAAAGCTTAAAGTCCCATTTCTATTTTAAGCAGAGAAGCAGGTTTTCTGTTCTGCAGAGCTAAGACCTGACCTGGTGTTCGTGTAAGTCAAAGACTTTAGAGTACCTTGGATCAGAGCCTTATATTGTATATTCAAACAATGCTGGACACAGCTACACTGTTGGTGGCTTCAGTCCAAGCAGAAACCTGTTCTGAGTTGCTAGATGTTGAAGTCATTACTAGCTCCCTATGGAAAACACAGCATCTGCTCTTTTTTTTTTTTAAGTATATTTTCCATAAGTTCTTGGGAATGAGCTCTATGGACTGTATCCAATAGAAGATCCCATTCCCTGCTTGTTAATGTATGTATTTAAGTTTTTAAAAATAACTGTACCAGTCCAGTAGAAGCAAATAGTGTGCTTTTAATGAGCAGAGGGTGAAGGATAAAGCTGTAGGTCATTTTGCAGTTTTTAGAAGAGAGTTATCTGCAGGCCCAGCTCAGAGCACTATTGCTTAGCTGTGAAGATCACAGGAACTGAGCCATGCTGTAAAGACGTGTCAAAATAGTCTTTTGCCAGAGTAGCATCTCCTTCCCAGCCTGCAGAGGGGGAGGGAATGCAGAGCACTGGCTGGAGGATGTAGCAAGAGCTGCACAACCAGTTTGCCTTGAATGATTTGGTCTTCAAGGAGATTGCTTCTATGTGGCTTGGAAAGGAGAAGTCTTATTTGCACGTGGCCATTTGAGTAAACCACTTCCCCTCTCTCTACCACATCAGCCCCCATTTGTAAGTTGAGAAGGTCATTTTCTGTAGGGTTCAAAGAGGATTTAAGTAAGAGCAAGGCCAACCAGGTAGACCCCATTGCATGCTGGGGAGCAGGGATATCAGAGGAGGGAATGCTGAGCTCCCCACTCCTCTACAATAGTGGTTTTTTGAGCCAAACAGCAGACAGACACCCCAGTCTACACTGCTACTGCACTGTGCACAGCCACGTCGCTCACCTCTTGCTATGTTGTCCCACTTTAAGGATCAGTTGCAAGCCCAGGATTTTAGCAAGTTCCAGCCTCTGAAAAGCAAGCTGCTGGAGACCGTGGAAGACATGCTGGCCAACGACATTGCTCAGCTCATGGTGCTCGTACGCCAGGAAGAGTCGCAGCGGCCAACCCAGATGGTGAAGGGAGGAGCCTTTGAGGGCACCCTGCATGGTCCATTTGGCCATGGCTACGGCGAAGGCGCTGGTGAAGGGATCGATGACGCCGAGTGGGTGGTGGCCAGGGACAAGCCCATGTATGATGAGATCTTCTACACGCTGTCGCCTGTCGATGGTAAAATAACTGGTGCCAATGCAAAGAAGGAGATGGTAAGGTCTAAGCTGCCCAACACGGTGCTGGGCAAGATCTGGAAACTGGCTGACATTGACAAAGATGGCATGCTGGATGATGAGGAGTTTGCCTTGGCGAATCATCTCATAAAAGTCAAGTTGGAGGGTCACGAGCTGCCAAATGAGCTCCCTTCCCATCTCCTCCCTCCATCCAAAAGGAAAATAACAGAGTAAAAAGGAAGCTTGCAAGGGACAGGGAAAGGGAAGGGGGGGAAAAAAAGATCTAGAAAAACATGTTTACTTAAGTTATACCTTTAGATGTGAGATCACCTTTGGATCTATACCTATTTTGCTGTATGAAGAAAAAAACCTAAAGCAGAACAAAAAAGTCCAATCCTTCTTCATGATAACATGCAATTAACTCTTCCAGTGTAATCTCCCTGCTTTCTAGTGTGTAGTCTTGTAAAGATGAAGGTAAAGAAAGGATGTTGAGACTAGGATAATCTGATAAGCAGAGTAGAAGAAAAACTGAAGTGGGCTGCATTTTAATTTTTTTTTTGAGAGTGGAATAGGCACTAATAGAGATCTGCTGACTGCCAGCATCACTCCTGAGCTTTGGCTGCACCTTCTGCTGTTTAATGGGTCTCGCAAACTTCAGGAGAACTGAGATGTTGATAGTGAAAAGGAATCCACAAGGTTTCCAAGCTATTAGCCAAATTAAAGAGCACTTCTTGATTAATACAAGCCCACACTAAAATAACTAGATACTAAGTCCCAAAGTTAAGAATTTTAGGAACCTTGGTTCACTGTTAGATGCAAGTTTTACAAGCATTTCCCTGTCCTTAAAGAAAAAAAAAATAAAAATAAAATCTGAACAGCTCTGAACTGGGCAGCTGGAGTTCCTCATTGTTCACCGTGGGACAGCCACTGAGAATTCCCAGTCACCTCTACCTCCCATTCAATCCCTGAGGGACATTTGTTCTGCAGGCACGGCCAAGAGAACCACCCCACCAAGGGAAAGGGAAGGAGGGGGCACTAGAGGCAGACATGAGGTGGGTTGGGAGGGAGAAACACCACGCCCAGCCTCACCAAACATTTCACAACCAGTGGATAGCATTTTCTCTTTGAACAACGGTGGTGTTCATCGTCCCCATGAAGCGGTAACACGTACTCTCATCCTGCACAGCAAAAGCTCCATTCTTACTGTAAAGAACCCCGCACTATCGGGTAGATGGTCCATCAGTTCCATCACCAGAGCAGAGAACACAGCGGGGCAGTGGGCAGAGCTTGCTCTGCTCCCCGTGCCCCAACAAATACAGCCGAGATGCTGACAGCCTTCACCCACCTTCCTCCTCACCACATGGTAACACTTGATCCCCTCCAGAACCTCTACCCTGAGCCAAGAGACCTTCCCCCACCCCGCCTTTCACGCCCTATGAAATTTTTGTTTTTAAACCCGATTTTGGCAGAAATCCCTCTATTTCCTATTTCGTTTCCCAAACACACACACACGCGCGCACTCTTCTGGGTTTTGTTGTTGCTTTGGAGCAGCGTGTTGTTCCAATTCCTGTTGTCACTTTATATAAGCTGAGCTCCTACTGTGATGAAAAAACAAGACAAGTATAACTTATTTTATATCTCTGTGTTCATATTATATAGAGAAATATATTCTGTGTATGTAGGATGTGCTTATTGCAGTACATTTATCACTTGTCTTAAAAATTAATGCATTAACCTTTTTTGTACCCTGGTCCTAAAACATTATTAAAAAAGAAAGGCCAGATCTGTCTATTTCTTTATGTAGGAAAACGAAATGCAGCTGAAGAGGGAAAAAAAGCACCAGAACGAGGGAATTATTCTTAGCACATTCCCAAATGTGAGCACGGCTGAAGGACTGGTTAACATCTGCAATCTCTCCTTTCTCTTCTGGCAGCCTTAATCACAACCTCACTACTTGCTGAAGCAAGTGAAATTGTACCCACCATTCACCCCGTTCAACGTAGGGGAGAGGTAACAACCAAATAAATACTTCATTAGGAAAAAGGAATATATTGAGGGTTTCCTTCTGCCAGTCACAGATGAGAACGCTACACCAGATTTCCAGATTTATTAAGATCTGGAAAGAACACAAAAAACCCCTCAGCCTTAGATCTTCCTGGCTCTGATTTTACTTCTGCCTTCGTTGCCCTTTATTTACGTGTTCGATACAGTCGTTTATCCCCAGAACAGGGCAGCGGGTAAGATGGTGAGAGCAGTTGGGACAGCACTGGGGAAGAGGGGGTGAGCTGCAGTGGTTGGCAGAGTTTCCATTTAGCATTTGTGCAGGGTGAGAGCGAGGGGAGAGGAAGTAGGGTGGAGAGCAAGCAGCAGTAAATGCAAATTTAGAGAGAATTCACCAGAGTCTATGTCATTCCAGTTCATCCACCCAGTAACCCCCAGTTTAACCGCCACTACAGCGTGAACATCTGCTAGTGCTCTCCGGGTCTTTTTGTGGAATTTGCATCCATCTGACTCCAGGTTGAGGCTGAGCAGAGCACCCCAAATCAGCCCTGCCTCTCTGCGGGTGTGATTTTCTGATGGCCACTTGTGCAGCACATCGGTTGTGCCAGTTGTGTCATGCTGGAATTTAACACTTCCTTAAAAAGCAGATCACTGGTTCTCTCAAAGGGGATGGGAGAAGGTGAGGGCTGGTATTTCCAGTACCTAAAGGGGCTACGGGAGAGATGGGGAGGGACTCTTGATCAGGGAGTGGAGCGATAGGACAAGGGGGAATGGTTTTAAACTGAAAGAGGGGAGATTTAGATGAGATCTCAAGAAGAAATTCTTTCTTCTGAGGGTGGTGAGACACTGGAACAGGTTGCCCAGAGAAGCTGTGGCTGCCCCATCCCTGGAGGTGTTCAAGGCCAGGCTGGATGGGGCTTTGAGCAACCTGGTCCGGTGGGAGGTGTCCCTGCCCATGGCAGAGGTTTGGAACTGGATGATCTTTAAGGTCCTTTCTAACCCAAACTATTCTATGATTCTATTAGTCTTTCCCCAGTATACACCAGCAAGGTGCTTGGGTAGGCCAAAAATTCATTGTAATAGATATCAAATGGCTTTGAGGGAAAAATGCCTTTTTTGTGCATCATTGTTTGGGCACAGGAGGTCACAAACCAAACCCCTCTCCTGTTGTTAGAACATGTATAGAGGCTGAGTTTTCATTGCATCGACTGCAGTTGTGCTTTACCCATCTCAAAAAAAAAAAAAAAGAAAAAAAAAAAGGCTTGGTATTAAACAGGAAACAGAGGTTTTCTGTGTTGCTGGTGGCAGCGGTCACCCACCCACACACACCACGGCAAGGTGCAGAGGTGTGCCACCTTGCCACCACTACATGGTGCAGAGGTTCCTGCCCTTTGCATCCCCACACCAGCCTCTCCAAGATGGTCCAGGATTCACCAGGGAGGGAGGGAGGGCGGCACAGCGAGCTCTGCCAGTGCAGGTCAAAACAGCCCTTTGGGTTTTTTTTTTTCCTTTCAACACTTGCTCAGAAACCACTTGCACTGTCAGAGAGGAACTTCCCCAGCCACCTCGGAGGGGAAAACCCAACGCAAGAATTTCGGTGACCAACATGCAGTTACTTAACGTGGCTGCACCATGGTTCAGGAGACAAGGCAACCCTCTTACAGGGCATGTGTTTCCAGAGAAGCAGTTGACAAATGGTCCTGCTCATTCAGGTAAGTTTTATCCACCACATTTCACTCCTGCTAAGCTCTTCAGGAAATTTAATAAAATAAACAAACAAAAAAAACAGTCAGAGGGCTGGAGCCCCTCTGCTGTGAGGGCAGGCTGAGAGAATTGGGGGTGTTCAGCCTGGAGAAGAGAAGGGTCTGGGGGGACCTTAGAGCCCCTTCCAGTCCCTAAAGGGGCTACAGGAGAGACGGGGAGGGACTCTAACAGCGAGTGCAGCCATGGGACAAAGGGGAATGGTTTTAAACTGGAAGAGGGAAGATTCAGATGAGATCTCAAGAAGAAGTTCTTTCCTGTGAGGGTGGTGAGACACTGGAACGGGTTGCCCAGAGAAGCTGTGGCTGCCCCATCCCTGGAGGTGTTCAAGGCCAGGCTGGATGGGGCTTTGAGCAACCTGGTCTAGTGGGAGGTGTCCCTGCCCATGGCAGAGGTTTGGAACTCCATAATCTTTAAGATCCCTTTCAACCTGGACCATTCTATGATTCTATGTCCCGTGTCTGTGGCAAGGATGTGACTGCCCCAGCCCACCAGGACCTCAGGCTGTGCAAGCAGCTCTCTGGCCTGTGCTTATTCAGAGCCAAGCTCCCAAAGGTGATTATCTGCGTCCAACAGAGCTTCCTTTTTCCAAGAAACACTTCTCAGTTATTCAATGAGGTTTCCCCAGGAAATTACACAGAGGAACCTATTCATTTGCTCACGTCTGTGGGTGGGGGATCATATCACATGAACATACCAGTATCACTCACTCCTTCATACCCTTCTCTACCCATCCTCAGACACAAGAGCTTCCACGAGGTCAGAACAAAAAGGTTCTTTCTCTGAGTAGGAACTTCTCATTCGGTCTTCTCTCTTTCTGTTCCTCTCTGGGAAGGATTTAGAGAAGAAAAATCTGTACTATGTGCTGTATGGGCTAATATATGGGCTTCTTGAAAATTAAGTTCTCTCTACTGTGAAACTTGACAGACAGATTGGATCAACAGCACTATATAACCATTTATTTGAAGGGAAGGATAGTAATTACACCAAGTTCCCCAAATAAGATTTCACATGGGGTGTGTAGCTTAGCAAAAGGCAATTACTTCTGGGAGCTGGAATTTATCCAGCATTCTGGAGTTCAGAGGGATTTTTAATTAAGCAGAAAAGGTTAGAATCACTTTTTCCATCATCTTAAGTTCCAACATAAACTGCACACAACAAGGAAATTCAGATTTAAGTATGGAAACTCTTCCTTTAACTTGCTCTCCTTATGATGCCTTAATGCTTTGTCCGTATGACGGCAAACTTTGGTTGTGGAACACGGAGTCACGGGTGATTTGACCTTACATAGAGTGCTCCTACAAGCCCAGCAGGAATCAGGGACAAGCTTCTACAGAACTCACCTCGGAACATGCTACACCTCTTGCATCGACAGCTTCCTCCTCTGCTATTGTTTAATTCAATGTTCCTCTTATTATTGGGACAAGCTGTGGGAAGAGGGATTAGGTGAGTCTACAATTAGGCTTTGGCAAACCAAGGGACATGACTATTTAACCCCTTCCTAGGCTCAGGAGTCCTTCAAAGATTGGCAGATGGGTGTTTGGAAACACTCATGGAAAAGATCATTGAGTTATTCCAGAGGAGCAGCTTGCCTACAGCATCCATGTTATTTTTGTGGAGTTTTCACAACACAGCATCTATTATTCTCTGGTCTTTCCCTTTCCTTTCTTGGGCTTATGAGCCTTTCCCCCCCTCTTCCCGATCTCTGCAAGGGTTGGGGAAAACAAGGCTTAGTTTGAAAACTCGACGTGCTGAGAAGTTCAAGGCTAGCACAGGCAAGTCCATCACTGTGTAGCTTTCCAGCTCCTTTGGGCAGTGCAGACAGAGCAACAAAGCCAGTATTTAAAGCGGGATGAAACGCACTTTGAAACAATTCCTCTCTGCCCCAAGGGAGAGAAATCCCTGGTGAGCACATCCTCCACAGCAGGCCCGTTCCACTGAGCTTTTTGCTGGTCAGGAGCACATCAAACACTGCACGAGTCGCCCGGGTTTAAAACGGGCTCTTCTCCAGCTAGATACACATCGTGTAAACAAGCCCTCAGCAAGGGATCCATTAATGTCTTCTGAAGACGTGAACATGGGAGATATTTATAGACCTTGGATCGCATCGTCCCCCTCGCCTGAGCCGTTGCGTAGACAAACAGAGGACTTACGTGTGGAATTCCTCTCCTTACACCTCATGAGACCACTGCAGGCAAATGCCAACTAAAAACTCTCTCTAAATAGCTTTTACCCACCACTCAGTCTACCCCCCTGCACAATTATCAGCGAGACGAGAAGCACAGAAGCTCCTTATAAGGGGCCAGAAGGAAGTGCAACCCCAGGGAAAGGCTCCCTGGCCAGTTCTCCTGCCTCCTTCAACCAACAGCTTTCTAGGCAGAATTACAGCAGCTTTTTTTGCCGTTCTTCTCTCCGAAGACAGTGGAAAGGAATCAAAATATGAGCTCACTGCCTGCCTGCTTACTATGTTTAAGCCATTTGACAGGCTGAGAGAGTTGGGGTTGTTCAGCCTGGAGAAGAGAAGGCTTTGGGAGACCCTAAAGCCCCTTCCAGTACCTAAAGGGGCTACAGGAGAGATGGGGAGGGGCTCCTGATCAGGGAGTGGAGCGATAGGAGAAGGGGTAACGGTTTTAAACTGAAAGAGGGGAGATGTAGATTAGATCTCAGGAAGAAATTCTTTCCTGTGAGGGTGGTGAAACACTGGAACAGGTTGCCCAGAGAAGCTGTGGCTGCCCCATCCCTGGAGGTGTTCAAGGCCAGGCTGGATGGGGCTTTGAGCAACCTGGTCTAGTGGGAGGTGTTCCTGCCCATGGCAAGGGGATTGGAACTCAATGATCTTTAAGGTCCCTTCCAACCCAAACTATTCTGTGACTCACAAAAAGGATAATGGAGAATTATCTGCATCCATCCATCTTTGAAGTTTATGTGTCACACAGCACAGGTGTCTCCAGTTTGTACCGTAACTGCAGTCCCAGACAGCAGGTACGTTAAATTCTTAAAAGCTAAAGTTGCTCCCTGGTTAGGATGGAAGCACCCCAATCAATCCATAAAGAGTTCCTTCATATGCCAGCCAGGAATTTTAATTATACACACAGAAAGGTCATAACTAGCTTAAGCATCCATAATAGCACCCATCAATGCAGTTCTAGCGTGGAGCAAACCTTTGGCCAACTAGGGAACTCACACTATTTGCCACAAGGAAAATCAGCTCTCTAATCAATAGCATCACATTCAACAACTCACCTTGCCAAAGGGTAGAAGCAGACCTATGATCACCCTCTCTGCTGAGAAACTACAGTAAATCATAAAAAGAAATGATGGGATGATTCCTAAGGGTCCCACCAGCAGCCACCAACATATATTAAAAGAGCACACTAAATCCCTTCTTTCTTCAGAGCTATGGAAGGCCTAACTCTTCCCTCTGGAATCGAGCAGCCTTGAAAGGCCAAAGGACATGATCTAGTGGTTGCTATTTGATACTAGTCTGGAGTTTTGTAGGCTGCTCAGGGGCAATAGATAATCCAGCAACTGGGAGAGCAATTGAGAAAGAAGTTTTACTGCCCAGAGATGTCTCACGTGCACAGGAGCGGCTGGAGATATTTACGGAAGGAGAGTTATGCAAGCAGGGAATGCCAATCCCAGGTCTCACAGCGAGCCTTAATCCCAAAAAACACAATGGGTCAACTACTGGTGATACACTGGGATCTAGGTTTTTAAGCTCAGGTTCAGACCTGCTTCAGCCCAAGGCGGGCAGTAGATGCTACAACACACAACTATTTCCTGACAGACCTACACATGGAATTTGCTTTGCCAGCTGTAGGCATCAAGCATACCAATGCAACAGAAGTGGTTGAATGCCTTATAAACATCCAGACCCACAGTAACCAAACCATAGTCCATGGACCTCTGATGGTCTCAAAGTTGCCTGTGCAACCATGTGACCTTCACAGCAGAGGGGTTTTTTTGGTGGCTTTGTTTTTTCCCAGTGAACAATTGGCAGGAGTGGTGACAGACAAGGCACTGAGGTTTGGCTGCAGTACTTTCCTCTCACCTCTGCTGATTCCATTGCTCCAGCCCTTCACCTGTTGTACTCTCCCAGCCTTGCAAGCTGTGCTCCTCATGTCTATGAGGGGAGAGATTGCTGGGGAGGAGGATCCGCCAGGCCTCAGGCATAGCGCTTGGGCAGAGCAGTGCAAAGGAGAGACTGCCTATGAAAGTGACATTCTGCCTATGAAAGTGACAAAGTCTAGCCTTAAACAGCTCTTCTCTCCCCCTCCGTCCTCTACACAGCTCAGTCAAACCCCAGAAGCACCACACCATCTCAGCCCTGGCAGCATTTCTGTACAGACCCAAGGTCAAAGTTTCAGACCTCTCATGAGAGCCTGAAGGAGCAGTTATGGGCTTTCTTTGTGGTTTTTCACAGCAATTCCTCTTCTCAAGGCTACTCTCTGTCCTTCCTCCCCTCCCACTAGAGCTTTGGGGAAGTACTGATCTTCATCCAACCTGTGCAGTGGGAGGGGGAAAGGAACGTGTTTATCCTGACACCCCAAAGACCTTCTGAGGTAGGGAAGAATGATGGCCCTCATGATGTTGCAACCTGGAGAAAGCCAATCCCTGTCAGGTCCCAAAGAAACAAAGCAGAGGTGGCTTCCCAGCCCAGGACTCAGGGAGAAGCTGCCAAAGGCACAAAGGGAGCCCTAGGGTCTCAGAGGTTGGACCAGAGGATGGGAGGGAAGCTGCTGGAAGTTGGCCAAGCTGCCACGTCCATGCAACCAGGGCAGGCTGGTGCAAGTAGAGCATGTTGAAAGGAGGTCATGCCTCTACAGAGGGTCTGTCCAGCCATCTCAGAACAGCTACTCTCCACCCAGCAGGAAACACAGAAGAGAGATAAATGGAAGAGAAATGAGCTCTGCAGAGCGAGAGATGATGAATTTTTAACGTGACAAAAGAGGACACGTTGGCCTTTCCAGCTGCCTCTATCCCAGTCCTGTAGGGATCACACAGGGTCACAAATATTCCTAATGACCTGCTTCCGACGGGTCATCTCACTCATTTCACTTCATTTCACAGAAATAAAGGCGGCCTGGCAGCCTTTCACTGCTTCCTTTCGGGAGGACAGTTAGGAACAAAAGCCGGCGCGGTCCTCCTGAGAGCCACGGGCCACTGTCACAGCCCAAGAGACACACGCCGGCTGCAGCCCTTCCCCGTTCCCCAGAGGGGGTTCACTTGTCCAGCTTCACCACAGATGTGTGGGAGCTGTGATTTACATGGAAAGGCTGCCAAAGTCAGGACAACATCAGGCTGGGCAGGCTCACCTCAGCCACTTGGAGACCCCCAGGGAAAGAGGATGCTCAAACCTGGTGTCCCACCAGCTCCAGGGCTGATCAAATCCCTTCACAGCTCATTTCACCCCCCCTCTAGCCAAGAAAATGCCTTTCCAGGACCCCACCACCCCGGAGGGAGGTTTGCATTTAAACCACAGGGCCTGCCAATAAGCTTGTAGCATTAATTATTGTTGAGGCACCTCAAAGCATCAGATGCAGCCTCATTGCCTTCCTCAAACACCCTTCACCAGAGGGGCCAAGGAGACAAGCACCTCCCAGCCCC
>JAHREE010000519.1:1033972-1115575 GCA_033628505.1 Tringa tobata
CACCTTCCTCAGCTGGAGGCTGCTTCTCCGCAGCCCAGCCACCGGCCGAGAAGGTAAGGCCTGGGCACCACAGAGGTTCTGTGTGGCTGGCAGAGCTTCTTCTGTGTCTGTACCGTGGGAGGAATGAGCTACAGGGGGGTTTTTTTGGAGGTTCTTGGTGGGATTTGCCACCTAGGGCACGGAAAAAAACCCATTTACACAGCCCTAGGGGCAGGATAGGCTGGAGCCCTGACCTGTCCTTAATGGGGTCATTGATCTCAGGTGTGGTGGGGAAACCCAGGTGTCAGACTGACGGAGGTGACTCCCAAACCCTTTGCTGGGAAGGATGAGACGCTGTGGGGGAGGCAGAAAGGAGCAAGGGTACCAGTGATTAATGCCTCTTTTGCCTAAAAAATGCATCCCTCCCCGCCAGTCCCGCTCAATCCGGGGCAAAATCGTGGAGAGATTTTGCAGAAGTTGTCGGTCCAGGGCTGGGCGAGTGGGAGAGCAGCCCAGGGTTGCTTCAGGAACTGGCTGCGTGTCTTTCCTGCGTTACTTTTCCTCGTTTTATCCGTGCTTCTCCTCCCTGGATGAGTGGGAAATGTTTAATTTCCCAAGGACCCTGGAGAAGCCGTCACATTAAGTGTCTCCCCAGGGCTGCCAAATGCCTGCGCTGAGCAGATGAGGCAGGCGCGTGCCTCTGCCAAAATAAAATAAAATAAATTAAAATAAAATAAATAACCAGGCAGGCATTCATCCTCTGCATTCAAACATCTTCACATCAGAAGTGAGAAGATAAAAGGAAGAAGCAAAGCAGGGATTTGAGAAATTAAACTGACTTTCAGAGACTCTTTTTACTTGCTTTTGCCTTTTATAGCTGCCTTGTTGTCTTCTCGCTTCTATTTGCTTTTTGCTTCGTATTTGCTTTTTCCCTTTTATCTACAGGCGAAAAAATTTACTTATGGAAGTGATGCAAGAAGTTACGTCATCTGGATTGCTAAACTGCCCTCAGCCATTAAGAAAGGCCTCTTGCTTTCACAAGTGTCTGGTAGCTGATGTTAACCCATTAACCAGACCCAAAAGGGTCTGCAGGGGGGGGTGTTTGTAGCTAAAAACCAATTTACTACCCCCCCCCTCCGCCCCCCAGACTATTTCTGACACTTTTTGGTAAACTCACCTCAGTTAAGCTCGGCCAAAAGTGAGGAGTTAAAAGCAAAAACATTAGGATTTAGGGGAGAACGGGGTCCACGGGACAAAGCTTCGGTCAAGATCGGTGCTGAGAGAGGGCGGTCTGGGGAAAGTGGGGTCTGGGTGTCCATGTGCTTACCCTCTCAGAGGGACTGAGTCCCATTTTCCAGCGAAACCAAGTTCTTCGCCAGGCAGGGCTGGTCTCCCCTCTCCTACCCATCTTCTTTGCTCACCCCACATCCTGCCCACACTGGAGTAACTGGAGAAAAGCTTGCCACAGCACCCTGCACTCTGCTGCTGGTTCAGGGCAGGGGTCCACTGTGGGCTTTCCTCACCCCCCCCGTCTCCAAACCGTGTTTCACAGGTGACCTGGTCCCCAAGGCGGAGGAGGGCTTCTCTTTGACGTTGGACACCTTCCTTCACCTTCAGCAGCTCAGGAAGAAGAGACTGAGAGCTTTCTGTGGCCGGTCAGGCAAAGTCACCACGCTGCCAAGGAGCAGGGAGGAGAGAGCCCACCTCCTTTCAAGCTTGAGGGTAAGCACCAAGCTGGACCTCCTCTACTGCCAAGTGCCCTCAACGGGGGCAGAGGAATGGCAGCAGCTTCTGAAGAAACTAGAGGAGAAAGAAAACGTGACGTTGCCGCTTCCCTACCCTCGTCAGCATGTTCCAGAGAGGCAGCTGAGTGAGTTCAACCTGACGGAGATCGAGGCCATGTTGGAGTCTTACACCAAAGTGCTGTTTGTCAGAGACCCCTTCCAGAGGCTGATCTCCACCTTCATGCAGGGCATGGGAAGCAGCCCTTCCTTCAGCAGCTTCGTTCAGGATGTTTTAGCCAGTGGACAGCACAACGCCAGCGCATCTTGGAAACCCCTCGTCAGCCTCTGCCGGCCCTGTCTCGTCCAGTATGACTACGTGGTGGTATTTGGGTTCCTCAGGCAGGAGCTGAGTCATCTGCTGCGGCGGGCCGGGCTGCCGGTGGACAACCTCCTCCTTGAGTTCACCGACAGCGAGGTGCGGTGGACTTACAGCTGGTTATCGGAGCAGATGTTCAGCGAGCTGTCCCTCCAGCAGAAGCAGCAACTGTCTCATTTCTACCGCTGGGACCTTTCTGCTTTCCCGTTTTCTAGCAGTTTGCTGGCGGGCCTCCTCAGCAGCCCAAAGACGTGGGAGAAATAACCCAGGCTGGAGGGACCCAGGCTGGACGGACCCAGGCTGGACTCTCTGTTTTGGAGAGCATTAATCCAAATGCAAAGTTCTTCAAGACACCAGCTGAGTCGCCCGCAGACCTTGTTCCACAGCTTCATGTTGCACTCATCCACATCACAGCTCCAGAAGGCACATCAGGGAGCTGAGACAGACTTCAGCCAGGGATGGGGTACCGAGGCTCTTCATGCGGCTGAAGAGCATTTAAATACTGCAGGAGTGGGTGCTAGAGAAACGTGTGGTGTTGGGGCTTGGGAAATGGCATGAATGGAACTGTGGTAGGGTAAATGGCTCTCAGTAGACCTAGCGTTTTGGGGGAGGTTGGGTTGGACCTGCTGCAAACCACACCGGCACCCTCACACGTGCTGCCTTTTCATATTCTGGGCTGCCTTTGGAGCCAAGAGGTTTGGCAATGGCTTCTTCATGACAAACCTCCCCACAGAGACAGAAGAACCCCCCCAAAGCAGCGTGTTCCCTGATGTCTGTCCACTCTGCACAAGTAGGTGAGATATGACACAGGCTGGCAGACCCTCATAGGGAACCACCGGTGGTGTTTCCAATCCTTCATGCTCCAGGAAGGCCTGGCCCATCTTTTGGTCATATCTGTTCTGCACGAACTATTCCTGTTTTATGACCACACATCTCCTAAAGACAGCCCCAGGGACATGACGCTTGGCTCCATTTGCAAGTTTTGAGTGAGGTTCCCCCCTTTAGAAGCTGACTGAAATGGGCAAAGCCCAGCTTTCACCCGTACTCATGAGTATATGGCAGTCTTGACCAGGTACCAGCAACATCATGCAGCCAGCCAGCCTTCCACCTTGTCCCAGCAGTGAGTGGGCTCAGTGGAGGTGGCTAGAATCATAGAACAGTTAGACTTGAAAGGGACCTTAAAGAACATCTAGTTCCAACCCACCCTGCCATGGGCAGGGACACCTCCCACTAGAGCAGGTTGCTCAAAGCCCCATCCAGCCTGGCCTTGAACACCTCCAGGGATGGGGCAGCCACAGCTTCTCTGGGCAACCTGTTCCAGTGTCTCACCACCCTCAGAGTGAAAAATTTCTTCCCAATATCTAATCTAAATCTCCCCTCCTTCAGTTTAAAACCATTATCCCTCGTCCTATGGCTCCCCTCCCTGATCAACAGTCCCTCCCCATCTCTCCTGGACCCCCCTTTAGGTACTGGAAGGGGCTCTAAGGTCTCCCCAAAGCCTCCTCTTCTCCAGGCTGAACAACCCCAGCTCTCTCAGCCTCTCTTCACAGGAGAGGTGCTCCAGCCCTCTGATCATCCTCATGGCCCTCCACTGGACCCATTCCAACAGGTCCATGTCCTTCCTGTGTTCAGGACTCCAGACCTGGACACAGTATTCCAGGCGGGGTCTCACCAGAGCAGAGGGGCAGAATTCAGCTCCCTTGACCTGGTGTGTCCGGCTGATACCGTGGAGCAACCACCTGCCCTCTCCCAACCTTGGCCACCGAGTTGATCTACCTCACAGCCTCTGGGAAGGGTCCGTCCTTGCCAAACACCTAGGGTGAGCCATAATTGTCCAGCTCTCAAATCATGCCACTTCTACCAAAACACACTAGCTTAGAGAATATTTTTAGCTTTATTTTGCAATGCTGTGACATTCGCAGAGAATTCTGCATACATTCGTGTGACAGAGACGCCGATTTGACAATGCTCATTAAAGAACAACAGTGAAAGACATTGATTATAACTGACCTAGACTATTAACGAAAACTGGGCCTCCCCCTCTCATCAAGGGACATGCGATTAATAGCATTAAGACAGCAGATCAGGTGGCCTCCTTTCACCCTCCCACAAAATACCCAGCTACATCAAATTTATTAAGTGCTGTTATTGTGCGTAATACTTCACAGTTTAGCAAGATGGCGTAGTTCCTCTTCCGAGGACACAGTTCTCGAAGGCCAGAAGCAGCAAATCTCCAATTCTGGGTAAAGTTAGAGCCTTGCATCCATGCCGGATTTCACTGAGAAGCACTAGGAAGGGAACATTTTTCTCTTTATAAGTAGCTTTGCCTTCTTCAGCCATTGCAAGCTGAAACCCCAAACAGCAAGATGTGCGTGAAGAGACCCGACGCAGCATCTCGTGGAGCGAGACTGGAGCAGGAGAGCTGTTTTCAGACTGCTTTGTAGTTCAGATCATGTTTTAAGTCAGGCTACAATATATTAGCAGCATCATCTCCTCCTCTCAGCCCTTCCCTGAGATGTCTGGCACTTTGTTCCATGGGAGAGCAATGTATGAAATGTTAAGGCACTGAGGGGTGAAATGAAAATCTCAGCTTCATGTTCCTCAGGCTCCCTGTCCCAGGTATTATCATAGAATCATAGGATGATTTGGGTTGGAAGGGACCTTAAAGATCATGGAGTTCCAACCCCCTGCCATGGGCAGGGACACCTCTCACCAGACCAGGTTGCTCAAAGCCCCATCCAGCCTGGCCTTGAAAATGAGATGTTGATCTCTCTGTAAATTCCTGTCAGTCTCTAAGCTTCCTTTTTTTCTACACCCTCAAAACCAGTTTCTGTAACCCTCGTTACTCCCTCCTGTTCCCCTCAGGTGTTTGATATCATCTACCTTCAATTCCAGTGTACCCCCCCTAGAGGAAGATGTTTCCTCCTTCCGTGAGCCGTGGCCGTGCAAGGGGAATAAGAGGGCTCTGAGCTGGGGTGAGGTGGGCTTGAGGGCAAGGGCTGGTGCCTGGGGAAGCTGGATCCCTGATGCTGCAGCACAAATGACTCCACAGGCTAAGGTCTGCACTGAACCAGCCCGCTCTGACCACTGCATATACACACAGCTTGGCAAACAGACATCAAATTAATGTACAAAGCGAATAACGAAAGAGAGACTTGACAAACTTAGTTTAAAAACCCTTCACCTGCCCAGGCAGTCACAGCAGCTCTCTGAGGCACCGCAAACCCATTCTGAAATGATGAAAAAGGTGCTCACAGAAGCACAGGGGATAAGGAGCATTTGCTCATCCCGTCACCGGCATCCCCTCATGTCCCAGGACTCTCAGAGGGAGCAGCCCCTTGTGAATGCTGGTAGCTTTTCCCTGAGATGATGCTGAGAGCTCCTTGGTATCACACTCTCCACCCACAGCTCCCCATGTTCCCTAATAACACACGTAGTGTTCCCTTTGCACTTCCCAGCCTGGCTTGAATGAGCGTGTCCCGTGATCCCATGAGGTCGAATCCCACAGGAACAGTGCCGATACCCATCTACCTTACTTTGTATTTTGTATCCCTTCCTCCACATTCAAAAATAGGAATACACAGGCTCCAACAGCTGTTCTTGCACACAAATAATCACATTTTCTTCTCTAAGAGATTTTTTTTTTTTACATATTGCCAACTTCCAGGAGAAAACAAAAACGTGTTCTTGCCAATACCTCAGAGCTTCAGAAACACCAATATCATATTTCAATTAATAAAACAATTACACAGCAAGCCCAGCAGGCACAAAATACTCTCTGCAACTCACATATACAAATGCCCTTTTTCCAGCTGGTAGAACTACAGCATTTTAAGCTGAGGAATAAATCTACACATTTCCAAACTATATGCCCTGGAGTGCTTTAAAAAATATTTCAAACTGTGCGTATATTGTTAAGTCCTAAGATGGAGGCCGATTTTAAGCAGGATGCACGTGAGCAAAATTTTATATAAGGCAATGGAGTTACATCCTCTTGCACCATGGTTTTTTTTTTGGATGGCCCTAGGAGTGCAAAAACAGAAAAAGGACATTTTCATGAAGCTGTGGGCCAGAGAAACGGATAAAAGTTTGCACGCGATGAGCAGGTACAGTACATGGCTGCCATCATCTACTGATAACACGATGCCACAGCTGTTAAAACTGACACTGACAAAACCTGCGAAGAAGGATGCCCAGTGTTAAATCCAACACAAAAAATGCATTGAACTCAAAAGGCATGAGGTCATCACACAGTCAGCACGTTTTTCAGACAAGCAGTTCCTGTAGCATAACGTACCCATTCTCTTACATTCAGCAAAACTAAGGTTTGTCTTGAAAAGAAGGTTGGGCTGTAGCACGACAGCAAGGGATTGACCCCAGAGGGCACCAGAGCTCACTAATCCCTCCCGTTGTGTCTGTCCCAACCCCATCGAATGCCTGGGCTGGTATAAATTGCCTCAGGAACAAAGATGAGTAACTTCCTCCCTTACTCCAAGGTCGTTTCTCAGATGCCCTCTCCTATTTAAAAGATTGAGGAAAGATGCGGAGGTACAGGGGTAAAAAGGCTGAGCATGTCATATGAATCAGCATCTTGCTGGAAGTCCTTTTGGTATCTCTAGTTTTTGTCTTTAATCAGAGAAGACAAGGTGTCATGGGAACTAAAAGTTCATTAAAGCCTCAGTGTTGACAAAGCAGTCCTCATTTAACTTCGGAAAAATCAGCTATTGGTCACATTTTAGTGTTTTCCTCTGAATCGCTTTTGTTACATAGGTAAGACCATCATCATTAGCTAGCTTCAAAACTCCTCTTCATCTTCCTCTAGTGTACACCCCACTTTGTGTGCAGAGGGGACGCAACGGGGTCCAGCCCTCAGCGCCTCTCACGCCTTCCCCCATCTCAGCTAGAGGACTCTTTGGGTTCAATGCATTTAAGTGTTTCTTGGCAGAGCATCACAAGGTGATCCATCTTTTCCCCACAGTAGGAAGAAAAACAACAACCAACCACTCTGCCATTTCATATTGGCCGGTAATAAGCGTGTCTCCCATCCTTGCAGCAATTTTAAATGAAACGTGTAAGATTTTTCAATTACACCTTGATAACATCACCTTCCACTTACTCTTCATTTGAATTTGCATCACAGCTATAATCTGGCAGCAATTCCCTCTCCTAGAGAAAACAATGATTGGACAATTAAACATGAAAGCTCCATGAATCAGTGGATGAGCCACATGAACACAGATATTATTGTTTTTTCCATTATAGTCCTACTGCCTTATGGTCCCTCTGTTGTAAGCTCAGTTTCATGAGGAGAGTTTGCTCCTCAGACTTCACTTTCACACACGCACACACCATGGCTTAAAGGTGCCTGGCTCAGCAGAAGGGCACTGTAAAGAGAAAAATAATAAAAAAAAAAAATTAGCAACAGCAGCAACAAATGAGGGTCCTAGCCTGGGTTTGGCACACCCCACTCTGCTCCCATTGAGGTAGGCGACTTTGTACTGTTGAAGGTCCAAGCTCATATCCCAGTCTTTCAAAACACAGAGATGCCTGTCTCATGGCACTTCTGTTAGAGGCTGTGCCTGGCTCTGGGCGAAGGCCCAATGATCAACAGTCTGTGCAAGTTCTCTAAGCCATTTCTGAGCTCTTCTCCCCAGAGAGCAATGAAAGCATTGGGTGAGAAGGACTAAGATACCCAGGTTTTGCTGTTAACCACAGTGGGGTTTAAACCGATGAAAATGCAGCTGTGTTTTCTGAGCCAGAGGAATCAGCAGGGCTCTGCGCAGGGACCCGCTCCTGTGCAGCCCTGTCACAACACAGTGACAGAGGAGGTGACAGTGACAGGGTTAAATCCTGCACTTCTTCATGTCCTGCCCACAGCCCCTAAGGAGACTCCTGTGATCATAACATTCAGCAGAAGTGAGCGCCCTCAGGAATGCTTTCCTCTCTCTCCCTCTCTCCTTGAGATACACTGCTAAATCACAGAGTGGAACAGCAAGATACGTTAGTGGTGGTGAACCCCTAAGAGATGATGGTCAGGAGGATCAGGACAAGAAGTCAGTGCACTTGTTCTACAAACAGCACCTGGAGGATGGAGGGATGAACCAGAGCTTCAGTGGTACTTCATGGCAGCCCTTCCTACAATGGGAGCCCTGGGAATGCTGGTCTGTGGATTCATCTCTCATTTGGTGGCATAATAAGTGGAGGATAATACCCACAAAATAAACACCAGCCACTTAAGTAGGGCCACATCCTGCTCTAATCACAGACCTGCACCACCGTGACCAGCACACTGACTCCATGTGGTCAAGGCTGGCCAGGGAGCAGAATATGAAACCAGAAGCTGTTACCATTTTGGTGAAGGTGTCCACACAAGCATTGCGGATCCTCTCTGGGGTGGCAGGGCTGTCCAGCCTGAATGGTTCAGTCAGGCCAGACTCCTTTCTTGCTGCATAGATGGCATCTTTAATGGCATAAAACACTGAGGCAGACAGGAACAGAGGTGGCTCTCCCACAGCCTAGACAGAACAAAAGCAACAGTGAGGCTGCAGCCCAAAACTAGTCCTGGCACCAGAAAGCATAATAAGGCTAAAACAAAGATGACCAAGCCCCACGTGACAATCAGGAATAGTTCTCTTTCCTCATTCCTGCTTTGTAACTTCTCAGTCTCCCAGATGTGATCAGAAAGGGGAAGGCCAAGCCAAAACAGCCTTCCAGATGTGAACCTCAGTCTACGAGATGCGAGCAGCGAGGAAACACCAAGCTAAAGCAGCGTCCAGTCTGACAGGTGTGACCAGTGAGGAAAGACTAAGCTAAAACAACCCCTAGAGTCCACTTAAAGAAGAGACAGTAGGAAAACACAAGCTTTCTAACACGGCAAGGTTGTTCAAAAGGAAAAAGGAAGTTAACCCATTCCCACTACCTTTTGGATAGCGCTAAACCTGCAGGAAAGGGAATTCAGATAAGGCACTGGTGAGTTGTCTCAGCAGAGAGCATAATGCTCCAGCACTCAAGTATTATCAAGTACTGAGGTCCCTGCCAGCCCCTTTTTTCTTCATTCTGTCATCAGCGCTAATCACCCAAATAGTTCTCCTCCTTGATGAAGGTGTTCCTGCGGATGGATGGATGGAGAGGACATGGGAAAGAGTAAGGACCCACGCCAGGCATATACACATAAGGATTCTGGGTGGCCTGTCTAAATGCTCCATTAAACCATAAGGAAAGCAAATTCATGGATGCTGTACATCCAGCCCTGCTCTGTGCTGCCCTCACGAACTGCAGAGACCAGCACTGACTGCAGTGGAAACAGCTGAAGGGCACGTGGATTAATAATAATCTTGGTATTTCAGATCTGGGAGAACAACACTGCTGGAAATGTTATCTGCAGTGGTGGTTCTGGTGCCAGGGAAGGGCCACCAGCGAGCTGATATGCAGGGTGAGGCTGGCAGCCTCTGTTAGAGCAGAACCAGCACAGTCAAGCCACTTCAGTTCTCTCTAATGGACAACCAGGGCAGCAATGAGCAGGTTATTTCAGTTCTTCCTAACTATAAAGGATAGTATATGTATTTCTGGTAAGGAACGGGAGACCATCCCGACCCCTGAATAAAGCCAGCATAATAAGATTAACTATTTAGACAGATGCATCATTATTTTATCACACTCAGCTTCACAGAATTATAGAGCAGTAAGAGGCCTGCAGATCTGGCAGGCATACCTTGGATGAATACACCGCCTTGCTGTTTGGACAGTCACGGAGAAGAGACACATAGAATTCTGTTGGGATGTCTCCAAACGCTGGGATTTTGTACATCCCAGGCCCTCGAGTGTACAAGTTGCCTTCAGGAGAATAGCGCAGTTCCTCCATGGTGAAGAGCCCAAGGCCTTGGACAAACGCTCCTTCTATCTACAAACACATCCAAACAAGGTTACTTTTTTTTTTTCCCCTGTTGTTCTTCCCTGCACAAGAACAAACAGTGATGATTTCCACCACCAGATGATTGCAGCCCTCCCCTCCTGACTAGCTTCCCACTTTTCATCCCTAAACCCTTGTCCCTTCTGCCAAGTACAGCTGGGCACCTCTGCACAGCTCCCACGGTCCCACAGGGACGTGGCTGCATTTCCCCAGCAGGTGAAGCAATTTACAAACACACGCAAACAGATAAGCTGTAAAGGCAGGACAGGAATTTTCTGATGAAGTAAGGGGAAAAAAAAAAAAAAAAAAATCAATGCCAAAATATCGATTCCTTCACAGGCAGATTAACACTGAATGAGTTGTACTTGTTGATAATTCAAAGAACAAGAAGATAAAAAGGACTGAGGACGACACATCTGAAGAGAAACTATTTTACGCTGTTTCAGTATGAAAGCTTTCTTAAGTATTGTATATTTTCGGATCACCAGCACAGCCACCTGAGTAAACACACTCATATCCATTCAAGCACTAAAGACCTATTTGCATAATTTTTCTACTGTGAATTTTAGAAGAAAAAATAAATAAATAAACAAAAGAAGGGGAGCAGCTATGAATGGAGGATGTGCTTGAACAACCCTACATGAAGAAACTCTGCTCTCTGTGCCCACAGAGAGATCCAACAGGCAGCCCACCCTAAAGATGTGGCACAAATGCTCATTAACCCAGCTCTGTGTACTTGTGTTCCTGCAGCTACTTATGGAAGCTCACAGGAAACTGAGATCTCTCCACATAGCTTATCTCTTTACTCAGGGACCCAAACTGACAGGCTGCAAAGACTGAAAGGCTCCTGCTCCCTTTGGACACGTAAAAAAGAAAGTCTCTTTCAGAAAAAAAAAAAAACAACGTTGCTTTTAAAGAAGTTTCATTTTAACCATAGCAGAAGTCTGCAACTCATGCTCTCCTGTAAACCTGCAGCAGTTTCACTGGAGTTACACTATATCAACATCTAGAGTCAGCAAGGGAGCTGGATGAGCACGTGCAAGTCTCTAACAGTTCATCTCCTGGTATATCAAACAACCCTGCGTTTATTACCTTTATTTGCTGAGAGGTGTAATTGTGATTATTACTGCACAAAATATGGCAGTAAGCTTGTCCTTGCCCAAGGAATTTGCAAGCTGAGTGACTGGTCCAACTTCATACCGAGATCCCTACACAGCAGTAGCTGGAGCATAGAATCTACTACCCTAGCTCTTTATTAACTGAAGAATTTTCACTGAATTAAACAGGACCTGGTATTGACAGATAGGAGTATAGAAATCAGGTGTGGGATTTAGTCTCTCATGCCACATTGTAGAAACTAAGCCTGGGATGAGGTTATTCCATCAGATAATGCCATATTATCTGGATTCATTCCTTAGGCAAGGAAGATGCTGAAAGGCATCAGTGTGGTGGTAACTGGGGAACATCCTGTAGTCTTAATATCCAAAGCAAAAAAGCCCAAACCAAACAACAGGATATTTGCCTGTATAATTTTGGGCCTATTGCATAGCTAAGTGTAGGCCAAACTGGTTTTCTTAGCTAGCCTAAAACGCCTCACTAGGTATCCAAGTTTAAAATGCTCTGTTTGCAAAGGCACAACCTGGAGAGGGATAATGGCTCGCCTAGAAAAGCCCGAGAGTATGGTGAGCACTTTAACATGGTGTGAATAGCAACACTATTTCACTTACCTGCCCTATATCTATGGCTGGGTTCAGACTGGTACCAACATCCATAACGATGTCTGTGCGAATGTTCTAGAAGACAGCAATAAAGAATAAATCAGCACACAGCATCAAACCTGGTACACCACAGTCTTGTACGAGCAGGAGTAATGTATCCAACCGCTACCCACGTCTGGCCAGTGTTCAACAATCTATCTCAGCTCAACTCTTCGTATTGGCTTTTAATCTCAGTTCATTCCTACAGTAAATCAAAGGAACTCACTGCAGTTTTCCCCAGAGGTCCAATGGACCCAATTTATATGAGTTCCAAGCTGCCAGCATCCCTGCTCTGTCCCTGGGCATAACCAACTAGGTCAGATTCTGATGACGTTGTGGTTTTTTTTTTTCTTTTTTCTTTCTTTCTAAAAGTCTTCAGTGCTATTTTTAATTATTAACTCAATTTCAGTATGTTTTTGTTCTTTTGTGCTAACACAGTGCTGCTATCTCTCACTTAAGCAAATCCAATAACTTTTGCAATCATTCATTAAGCCTCCTAATATCCCCGCAAGGTAGATAATTATCGTTTTATTATGCTTTACGGATTGTTGCACTGTGGAACAGAGGAGTTAAGAAATTTACTGAAGGTCACACCAGACCAATGGCAGAGCTGGGAACAGGCTGACACCCAGTGTTTGTTCTAGCTCCCCGTGAGTGTTTCCTTCACCTGAACACATGGGGCTGTTTCCCTGCTGACCCCCTCACCTTGTGGTCGCCCGTCAGGCAGTCTATCTCAACCTCAGAGCAGGCAACGCCATAACTGAAGTAGGAGAACGGTTTCCCTTCGTTCTTTTCAAAGTCATAGCCAACGTCGGGAATTCTTGATACAAAGAAAAACAAAACCACGTTTCATGCCATGAGCAGGCACAATGAATACAAACACATTGCAACTTATCAAAATCCTTATTCACTCTTGTTTCACCCCTTCCGTCAAGCCCACGCAGAAATGAAAATTGTAAACAACCACAGAAATAGAAAAATAGAAACCTGCTAAAGCTGCCCTGTATCCCAAAACCTGACTGAAACTATCAAACTATTTTAGCCATCTTTCTTTTCCCATGAATCTCAGGGCTTGTGATGACTGTTATGAACTCATTCCCACCAATCCAACGGCAAATCTTTTGCTTTTAGGGTGCAGTTGAACATTTCTTGGAGGTCATGAAATTTCAGAGCATGACTAAGTTGAACCAGAAACTGAATTAAGCTAGGAACTGATTTTAAGCACAGTTCATGGCAAACTTTCTATCTGGCTAATTATATTTTATCTGAAAACTGATTTATTAAAATACTGACAGTTGCTTAGGAGAAAAAACACGTTTCAGAGATGCAACAGAAATGAGCTCATATTGTATTTTAGTCCTAAACAGGCTCTTCTCAACAGAGTGTTTAGTTTTTTATGTCAACCCCTCTGCCTCAAAGATGATGGATCTCCATTTTCCTCCAGCAGTAAATCTGACTTTAAAAAAGTGTCTCATTTCAGAACTGCACACAAACCAGCAAGAGTTTAAAGTGGGAGAATGAAATTGAAAACACCGGGTATCTGCTTATGCCACAACAGACAGGACACTGCTCCAGCCAACTGTCGTAAGTAGCTTTGCCCTCAAGGGCAACCCCTGCCCCTTTTTTCTAGTGCAACACAAAGTCACGAGGCTGACACAGAGCAGAGCCCCAGGCAAAGCTCTGATTTCATTTATGCCTCCTCAGACCTAGATCAGCTAGAATGAAGTTAGAGCTATTTCAGATTTATATGAGTTCTGAACCCGGCCCCAAGAGCTGTGCTCCATCAGGAACCGATTCTCCCCAACAAGAAAAGTGGTAACATTTCAAGGTAGGAAAGGGCATGCAGCCCTAAGTTAGAGCAGAGGCAGAGGAACAGGAGCTGTAAATCCTCCCAGAATTTCCCTGAATGCAATCACACCTGTGCAGGGTGAATATTCACTCACCTATAAAACCCTGTGGCTGACAGGCTGACACAGTCCTCATAAGCAGCTTTAATCTGGCAAAGTGAACAAAAGTTTGAAAACAGTAATTGTCCAACCAGTTCCTGCAAAATAGCTACCCAAAACACATTTCCAGGAGAGCATGAATAGAAGGTGCCAAGTGACAGACAGCCATCGTGCCACCCAGCATCACCAGTGCCAAGGGAAACATCATGATGCAGCTGCTTCCCCAAATAGTCCCACCAGCAGCTACCGGGGGCAGAACTTGACCGTTGGCAGAGGGATAAGGCTTGCTCTTGTTTGTTCAGTCTCAGCTACAAGTTAGACTTTCCACCTCAGAGACAAAGGTTAAACTGACAATCGTCTCGACTTCGGTCAGGGCGAGGAAAATCCTATGCTGACTTCCAGATCACAAAAGTCAAAGCTGCTCTCAGGAAAAGAGCAACTTGGGTCCAAAAATGGGCTGAGAGCCTTACAGCACACCAATCTCTTGCTATTGGAGGTAGAGAGGTATTGCAGCCAAGGAGCACGAAAGGAGGTAGATGGCAGGTCAACAAAGAGTTGTCTTTGTCACAGAATCCCTTCATTCCAAATCAGATTTTTTCCAGTCCAGGACTGTAGCCTGTCTACAAAGGTATATGTAACCACTCAAGACTTTTATTTGTTATAGGCAAGACCCAGGATCTGGAGAAATCTCAGCATTAAAGTCAAAACTAATGTTTTGGGGATGACTTCTTGCAAGCTTTGTTTACTTCCCTTGCCAGATTTCTCTTTTGCTATCTCTGCTCAAATCTTTTGTCATGGGACACAGAAGGCCTGAAGGATATACCTATATACAGGGTTTGCCAATTAAAACAATCTCTGACAATGCCCACTTGTCTGGCGACAGATACAAACAGCTTACCCAGTCTTCCCAGGATCCTTTGGGATTAGACTGTTTGATTGGCTCCAGTCTTTTTAAGATAGTCTGACACGCATTCTAAAAACAAAGGGGGAAAGAAGTGGTATTTTAAGATTTGAAAAGTTAGCTTACAGTATTAAAAGCCCTCTAAGAATTTCAAAGAACCTTTCGTTTAAATCAATATTGCCTTTCGGACTTTGGCATATCATAAAAAGGAACAAAGTTCACTAACAGACATCTTGCTATATAGGAAGAAACATTGACTGAGAAGGATTTTAAAACAGATTGGCTGTGCTGACAGCAGAAGGGAATCCCAAATACAGCACAGAACTTTCCAGACCACGACACAAAATATCAGAAGTCCACCCATTTATACAGTACCCAGTCATAGCAGGACACCTGAGCGTATCTAGCAAGATGATTCCATAACACTGAAAAAATAATAATAATAATAATATTCTTGCCAAAATTCCACCTACTCAGACAAGCTGTGCAGAGAATGTAAACAGCCTCATGTTTTTACTTCAGAGGTTACGTTTTGCCTTTTCTTTAAATCTGAGAATGACCAATACTAAATTCCTCTTTTCGATGAAAAAAGTCACATACCCTGCAAATATATGCATCAGTAACTCCACCATGTCGGTGACAGTCAGGACCATGCCCTTGCTGCAAAAGGATGTTTCTCTAAGTGTATCTACACTTGGGGGTCTTTGGTTCTGGAGCACAGCCCACAAACCATCTGCTACTGATATTTGCAGCACATTTGTTATAGATGAGGCCACATAAATTTCTAAGAAGGTAGCTATTTAAATAGGTGGTTTGTTCTGTTCATTTTGAGTAATCACAAACACTCCGTTTCAGAACTACAAAAGGACTGAAGGAGAGTTTCAAACAACTTGAAAAAAAACACATCATCCAAAAAAATTCATCATCTCACACCACCAGTAGTTATAGCAGGTAAAGAAGTTATGAGGTATCCTTAGCCTGAAATTGCCTTTTGATGACTATGTTTTCCTTAAGCAATAGTTAAATACACATTTACAGCCTTTTCATGTTCTGGAATCCCAGCTTATAACCCACTAGTTGAAATAACTCAGCTTCCATACATGGACGGCCATTCCGTTGATGTCGGCGCTGACAGAGGCGGCCGTGGGGGAGGTATTTGGGACGGTGTTCGTGCTGGTCTCGCTGATGAAAATTTTGGAGGTGGGAACTCCCAGTGACCTGCTAGCGACCTGCAGAGCAAAGGGAAGCAATTGGTAAGCAGCTCTTCCACGTGAGCATTATCATTCCTTGCTTACCGCTCGGATCCACACCGCAACCTCTCCCCCCTCCCATCCTGAATTTCAGTTTTCTTGAAGACTCGGTTGATTGGGTAACTGAGAGCTTGAGAGAACATTGTTAAATTTGCCCTTCACTGACAGTGTGCGAGCACACACAGGCACACTGTTGCCACAATGATGGGTACGCACCTCACTATCGTGAGACTGAATTCTGCTCTCAACAGTTTTAAGAATCAGAGGATAAAGAGCCCTATTAGATTTCCCTTTCATTTCCCTTCCAAAGCAATGTTGCTCCCTTAGGCCTTTTTAACTATAAAGGCATTGGTACACAGAGAAAAACGTGTTTGCAGTATGACTAATTTTTGCATAAAATATCTGTAAACTGTAGTTTTATGGGATGAAAAAAAATTGCCAGAGAAGCTAGATTGTGAGCGTAACCTGCATTATCTACGTAATAAGAGTTAAGATGATGAAGATTCTAATTATTGTACTCAATTGTAATAACACTCTCGAGATCTAGGAGTGCTGCTGGAACAGGAATTAGTCATGATTTGTTACCTTACCTATGCACATAGAGGAAGTGTCTAAGACAATGCTATAGAGTGAAAAAAAACATCTTATTTGGTTAAGTTCAAACTCATTGGTACCTGGATCATTTTGGTGTGAAGTCCTTGACCCATCTCAGTCCCACCATGTGTAAGTAACACAGAGCCATCTGTGTATACATGGATCAGAGCTCCAGCCTATAAAAGGGGACATTAATCCAAGAGTCATCATAATTGAGCTAGTGAAGTACCTGGCAGACTTCAGTTGCAAACTACAGAAAGAATGGATCAGGAACTAGATCAATGTTGTTCTTCAATATAATTAAAGCCACTAGTTTGCATCTGAGGTGAATTTGGTTTAGTGTCACCAACTCACTTGAAGTTCCAATGACATGGCAAACCTCAGCCAGTATTTTCAGCTCAGAAAGCAAGTGAAGTAACCCAAACCCTATGAAACAGAAAGGCACCCTTCACCTGAACCAACACCGCTGACAATCCATCAAGTCATGTCAAACATAGGACCAGTGTTACAACTAAAGAGGAGGAGAGAACAGGCAGGGAAACTAACACAACACCATGAAAGCTTATCTCCATTGTGGCATCTTTTTGACAGTATAAACTGGTAACTGTTGTGTTGCTCATTTTGGTTTGAAAAATGTGTGCTCTTTCTTAACTAATTTAGTACTTCTCTGAAAAGCTCTAGTTTGCTACAAATGGAGGAGGGCCTGGGGAAGAAAGCATAAATCTTGCTTCTTTCCTGAAAAGATGGATGACACTTACGGACCTGGTTCAGAAATGGGACAGTGAAGCTGATGCCAAATTTCGTAGGAATAATGCATATCCCTCTCTTCTTCCAGCGATTCTGCCTGCAGGGAGAGAGAGCATTGTATACTCATGTGGCTTTCATCGCAACCCAACACTGTGCTTCCCTCTGACAGCTTGGATATAAAACCAGAAATTACATACCTGAATCAATATAGACTGAGTTAATCAGTAATTTTTATGAAAGACTGGCGCTTTTTTTATGGGTCGCAACAAGAAGAAATCCAAACTGAAGATGCTCCCCCAGGCATTATAGAAGCAATTGTCTGGACTACTAACTATTCAGTTGAATATACAAACCAACTAAAGAGACTGTAAGGCAGTGGAAAGCCTTGATGGCCATCTGAAAAGTCTAGCTAGACTCAACAGACCCACCTCCTCCTACAAAATCACATCATGCCAAGTCTGGTTCCTGCCTTATCTACGCTACCAGGCCACTGATAGAGGTTTCTTTCCACAGTGAGCCTGAAGGAATTTCAAAAAGAGAAATTTTTAGAAGTCACTCTGCAAATATATGGGTTTACTTCACAGTTAAGGGAATTTCAGAAGTTAAGTAGGCAACAGGTATATTCAGTAAAAAGACATCTCAAAAACACCTACTTGTTGAATTCTTCAATTAGTTTCTTCCTGGCATGATAGCTAGAGCTTGACAGACATTCATCCCAGCATCGTCGTAGGGTAAATCCCTCCAGTTTTTGGTTAAAATGAGTCAGGTCTCCTTCATTATATAGATTGAGCTTCCGCACCTTCCCAAAGAGAAATATAAAGGACATGCCAAGTTTAATGCTTCAGACGAGGTCTTTTTAATGGATGGCATCAAAAGCATGTTGGTTCCTAGTTTTACTCCTCTGCTTAATCTACAGAACAATAGAATTAACAGATGTATATATCTATTTATGGAAAATCAAGGTCTAAGATATTTAGACTAGGAATTTTCAAGACAGACTGGGACCTAAGTACATTGTTAGTAAGATTAAGATATCTAGTGCCTTTGGACTTTTTTTTAATATCTGTCCTCAAAACAGTTGTTACATAACTGAGGCTACTGAGGAAATTTAATGAAGCGGAAAATATGTAATATGGTTGTCCTACAGGAAGTTTGAGATCCTACTAAGAGCTTAGCAAAAACAAAGCAAAAGTTCATATGCTTAATTATTTTCTGTGGTTGTGTCCAGTTCTCAGCGCTAATTCAAAGGCAGCACCGCCCTGAAATGTGTCAGTGGATCTGTACCTCCTCAGGTGGCAGGCCACACTTCCGAGCAAGGTCGCTCATCCAGCACTCTGCAATCATCATTCCTTGGGGCCCTCCGAAGCCACGGAAGGCTGTGTTGGAAGGCAAGTTGGTCTTGCAAACAAAGCCCACGCTGCTGACGTTGGGGATGTTGTAGGAGTTATCCAAATGCAACAGGGCTCTGTCTAAAACCTGGTGAAGAGAAGGAACGGAGGGGGATACATTTTACATTCTTGCCCTTAGAGCTTGTGAACACAATGTTAGCTTTAGCCAGTCGTTAACTAGCTTGTTGATTTAGACACTCTGCCCCCAATCAGCCTATTGACTTGAACGTTTCTTATTCCAAGGAACTAACTTTCCCCAAAGCTGGGGAACTATCCACCATCTTGCATTGTGCAACAAGTTCCCCATCACAGCTCTGCAATGCAAAGCAAACTTTCTTGACCTTTTTGCTTAATCCAAGTTATTACAGCATCAATAAGAATTACATAGCACATGCCAAGACAGGTCAGTTGGCTCAGAGAGCAGCTGTAGAAGCTCCAAAAACCTATCAAGTTCTGTTTTCAGTCATGTCAGAGAGTAGGGTGTGCAAGCAGCACTGTAGACAGCAATTCTCTGAAATCAGAGCAAAAGGTTGCATAGGGAAACGTCTTCTGCCTCGTTAGCTACCAGAAAATTTTACTTACACCATAAGAGAGGTCCACAGAGTTGCCCCCATTGCTGTAGTATGACACCTCCAGACTCTTCACTCTTCCATTCTTCATGAAACCAACCTGCCAAGAGAGTGTCCTCAGTAATCCCTTTTCTACAAAATGTTCTGTTTTGTGCTTCCCTCCAAAAACTGAATGGACCCCGTACAGGCAAAAAGGCTCACTGTCCTCTGCTGTAGCATAGGACAAGCACAGGCTGCAACTAAGGAAGCTTCCTAGCAAAGGGTCCATGCTTCCATCTTAATCTTGCTCCAGAAAACCCTTCTGAAACAAGTGCTGGCCATATGTCACAGCCACACCTTCCTTAACAGGATTTTGCTTTGAAAAGCAGCAGCAGTTAGATGAGGATTGAAGAGGAACAGAACTAAACAAACAGTAGTAAAATGCTATAAGCAAATGGGGAGGGGGGCATCTAAGAGCAATATGAATATCAACAAGGGCAAAGTCTTGGTTGCAAGGAAGAAGGAAGTATTTATGCCATGGTATGCAAACATCCGAGACAAAAGAACTTGTGCAGGATTTTAACAGAAAAAATGCTATAACCCAAACTCATAAGTCTCTTTCTCTCTCTCCCTCCTCAGAGACAGAGGTGGGGGAGAGCATCTGTTCATCCCAGTGACCAGTCCGGTCCAAACCACAACACTGACCTGGATCCATTTGGAGTGGGGCAGATCAGCAGCAAAACAACCAGAGCAGCAATTTTTTCACAGCATCTTACTACTCTCTGATATTTCAGGTGACAACACTGAGACGACACGCACTCATTTCATATGTGTGCATACCTTGTACCTCCCCAGGAACGGGTGTCTCCCACCACTTATCAGCATGTCCTCATCTCGATCAAGCATGCACCTTACTGGGCAGCCAGTTCTGTTAAAGGAAATATTTATCATGCAAAGCCTGAAACACACAATACAGCTCCTACAGACCAAGACTCTCCTCTTTTTAGGGAACGCTGTCTTTCCAAAGTGACATTTGGGAGTTAGGGGTAAACTGTTTTGTTTATATATCTTCCTCTTAAGAAAGTAGCAAGACTGAGTAAAAAATAATCAAGATCTTAGAGGCTGGAGCCAGTTCATGAAAACTCTTGCAGAGACTCTTATATTAAAAAGAAGGAGAGTTTCTTACAGAGACAGATGTTAATAACTTAGCAATCATTGTTTTCTAGATTATTTCTCAAGGCCCTCTCTTGGCTTTGCAAGAGAGGATGACAGATGAATTATATAACAATGCTAAGTAAAGTACTGACCAGCCTTCAATTTGAGCTTGTTTATTTGCTTATTTATTATCTAAGGAGGAAAACAAGGAGGAGAGGAGGAGCTCTTTTCCATTTTCTAACAATTCTGCCCCCCCAGTGCCTCTTCTTCGGGTTGTAAAAATATCTAGGGAATGCCACAGACATTATTTCATAACCTCTGGTATATAAAAACAGTGGTTTGGCTGGCAGAGATAAAGGAAAGGAAAAAAAGCACATGCATTACTGATTAATTACAGAAAGCAGGTGGTTTGTTCAGAACAAGAAAGATAAGGCTGTTTTAAGTACAGGAGCTTCATTTTGGCTGTTCTTTTCTAAAGGTATTTTATCAAATTGCTGGTGTGTTGCAACATCCATCCAGCACTGGCAGCAGGGTGCATCCACATCTACAAGGGCAGTATTGGGAAGGGCAGCGCAAAAATGTCATCTCAGACCATGTTTGCTCACAACCACAGAAATTTTCACAGTTAAAGATGAGCCCGTATCAAACCTACAGAACCCAGAAGCACATTTCCAATCTATGCTTCACAAATGGTTACAGTCTAGGTTCATTCCCTGAGTTTTTATGGGTTTGAAAATCATGGATTTCTGCTTAGTGGCCTGTCACCCTTCCTAGGGAAAAATCTAAAGAGAGAGTTTGCACAGGAGCAGAGAAACAGTGGTTTAAGGCTGGTGTAGTAGAGCTTTGAGCAAGGAAGAGACTCTCATACGTCTACTATACAAAACAACAGGCACGGTTAGTGCTGGATTTTAGAAGGGTTTGGGGTGAAGAGGTAATTTGAGATAGAAGAGCTTTCAGAGTACCAAAGGAACAGGAGAGTAAGGGTTTTTTCCTCCCTTTCCTATTAAAAGCTGACATTCCCATATAAGCTTAGCCCCTCTAAGCAGGTTCAACTCCTCCTACCAGCTAAGAGCCCATTAGACACTTCCTTTAGGAAACCCGAGGCTTGCTAGAAAGCTGTACAGTGACAAGACATGAAGAGTCTTGGAAGTGTTCCAGTGCAAATGGTGCTCTAGAAAGAGGAAGACGAGAACAGTCCGAAAGGAAAAAGCCCTGTTCCCCACCCCCAAACTTACTTGAAGGCTGCGACGGCCACTACAGTTGTCAAAATAGTATTCCTAGTCTCTTTGCCTCCAAATCCTCCTCCCATTCTCTTCACCCGAACCACAATCCGATTCGAAGGGACTCCCAGTGCATTAGCAGTAAACTCCTAAAGAAAAACGGAGCGGCAGAACACGTACAGAGCTGAGCTGGTGTTAAGAACTAGATACCAACACATTGCCTTTCTGCAGCCATTGAAATAGCGCAAATACTTTATTACAATGCAGGTCCTACTGGTCTTGCAATTGGATTTGATGCAACTGGAACCAATAAGGCCAGTATTTCAACTCTGAGGGTGCGAAGGCACACAGTACTTCAGCAGACAGCACCAGAGCCAGGAAGAGACTGACATGAGATGAGGTTACCAAGACATAGGTCTCATTTAGCACAGCAGACATCTGTACCACTCTGTCCGTTCTCTTCACTTTATTACAAGACCTTTGGACAGACCTGGTGAGCCAGTAAACAGGCCAAAGACAACCCATGGGGCCAGCAGCCATTTTACCTAATCTGAAACTGAGAAATAAATGCCTTTTAGGTAGCATGTAAATGAGACAGTACCTGTGTCTTCATTGGGTTTTGGGTCGACACAAAGAGCTCCATCTCACCATCTTCGCCCTTTGGCACAGCCAAAGTACAGTGAGTTTCCAGATAGAAATGCTCCTGTCCACCAAGGTACATCTCTCCTAGAAAATCGAAAGAAATGATCCAAAGATAGAATGTCCCTGGTGTTATAAGGTGTCTCCCATCATTTTCTGCCTGCAAGTTACTGCCCTTTTGACGTGTGTTAAATCACAACCCTTTGTGCTGCCCAACACCGGATATCCCTAGCTGGTTCAACATTTTAAAAACACTAAACCCACAAAAAAACCCCAGAGACACCCCATCCCTCCACCTTCTAGAAATCTTTAGTCCAAAACACAAGTGGCTGCCATTTCAAAAATAAGACTGCACACTGTTCCATTGATTCAGCATCCCTTAAAATGCAGTGTTTGGTGCCCTTCAGACTGCCCTGATAACACTTCACTGAGAAGGTGGCTAAAAATAAATCAGGAGTAGTCTAGCTGAGCAGATCAAATACAAGGTTACAGACTTTGAAACAGAGGAACAAAAATAGAAACCCAAAATGCCTTAAGATCTAACTTGGAATCAACTCTCTGTTCCTATATGTGCCTCTCTCCCAGGACATCTTACCTGGCAGCACTGAGGGTACAATTTCTAGTCATGCTACCCACTATTAAATGTGAGAATCTACCTCCTTTCTCAGTCATGGCTCTGGTCTATTCAGCTGCCATGAAAATTAATATTCAGAGCAGTTCTCAAAATCCTGTTCCTCTCTTCCTTTTCATTCAATTCAGCAACAACAAAATAGCTGCCTTCATTAGGTACATCAGTGAGAAATGCACATTTGCATGAGGCAATGCCTACTCTGGTACGTAGCAGGGGCCTTTCTCTTGTCTCCTCAAGGGGCTGATCTGGCATTCACACAGTATTGAAGCCTTTTAAGTAATCTATTGTTCTAGCACAGAAAAATTTCTGCTTTGCCTGCCAGAGTGTATAAGTTTTGAAAAGTATAGCACACTAAAAGAAAAGGTTAACAAACAGCTTATGACACCTTTGAAGTGCCAGCGCCGATCACTAATTAACTGCAGAGGAAAGTCTCAGCTATGCATACCAAAATAAAACAAATTACAGACCTGGAAGTGGATGTTTCAGTTCAACAACTCTCCCTTTCCCTCATGGGAAATCTTTGATCTGTGAGAATGATCCCTTCACACCAGGCTTTGTGTCTGTAATTGATTTAACTTTCCTCTAGGGTCCATAAAAAGGATACAACATTCTCTTATTGATAAATATACAGTTCTCCAAAGGTCTGATGTTTGAGACTTTTCCTCTCAAGAGCTCAGTCATTGACTGGTGACACACACACCAAGCAAGGACATGGGTTTGACAGAGTATTCCAGTTTACAGCTCTGGCACACTCCCCTAACTCAGAGAGATTTGAAACAGTTGATGGTAATTGCCACGTTTACCCATGTTTCTACAACCTACTTGGCAGACTCCAACTGAATGAAACCAAGAAGCACACCAAAAACAAACCCTTCCTCAAAGACAGGCCAACAATCAATGTTGAGAAAGTATTACAGGGCTGTGCCATGTTCTTCATGATACCTACCATGTTGGTGGATTTGTTTTTCAGGCCCATTTTCATATACCAGGTTAAAAAAAATTGACTGTCTTTAAGATTCAGACCCGACTATACCCGGACAGAAAAAAGCTTCTATAGGTATTTCAGGAAAAAAAAAATTACTTTGTAGAATATTTGCAGAAAAATGTGTTCTTACATTGGAAGAGAATGTTTACAGGGGCACAGCTGGGAGCATCCAAGTCTGTTTGAAACTAAAATTAAATCTTTCACAAGCTATTTGGATATAAACAGTTAGTTGAAACTTACTATGAAATTAATTTAGCCCCGCAAGATTTACTGTCATGAGTTCAGAATCATATGCATAAAAGGAGGCCGATAGTTTGATGTCTTTTGTCACAAACTATCCTATTTTAAAAGAAGCCTTAATGCTTATTCTCACCTTCCAAAATATGATCAGATTCTTCAAATCCTTTCTTCACATCTCCCTTATTAATCCTCTTTATAGACTTAAGAAAAGATTGTTTCTCAATTGCTTCCTAGGAAACATAATGACACAATATCTTTTTCACTCAGTGGAAACCAAATGAAAACAAAGCTTCCCCTGACCGAGGAAGAAATATCCAAGATAAAAAGCACAAGAACTTATCAGGCACCAGCTATGGTAATAGCCAAGTGCTTGAATTAAAGCAGTACAAAATAATTTCTGGCAACACAGCAGTTTCACAATAAACACCATAATTGGACAATCTTAGATTGTTCCTTGTGACCCATTTTACACTACAGACCCAGAACCTCAGGGTCTGTAACCACCAAAGCTATGACTTACAACTTATGTTAACTATAGTCTGTGGTCCAGAAGGAGGTGAAAAGGAAAAAAAAGAAAAAAAAAAAGAGAAAAATAGAAAAGAGACAGAAGAAGAAAACTAAATCTCTTAGATGGCAGGAGAACTTCTGCAGAAATAGTTCACGTCTCAGCTAATATACAATAATCTTTCTTGGGGAAGTTTTACAAACACATTTCCCTTTTGCCAAAACTGAAGCTTTCCATAATGAAAAAAAAAAAAACAACCAAAAACAAAAAACCAAACAAAACCTCACAGAATGATCAAACAACAACAAAAAACCATCAGTACATTTTTGCTTCTACTCTCATGTTCCGTGGCTGAATAAAAAACTAGAAGCCTCAGAAAAGGAAAAGTTCTCACACGTTGTTTGTGAACCCACAAATCATACAGCCAAACCCTCTGTCCACAGATGATAGCACCAATGTCTGTACCAGAAAATGCACAGACTCTTTGTATTTGCATGAATAAAATTCACATTAGAAAACACATGGTATGAAACACTGACCATTAAAAAAAATTAATTAGAATCCCATGGTTCTAATTTCTCCCTAATAAGAACAGCTTCATACATTTTTTCTTATTTCTAGATGTGAATACTGCATTAGACATTATCATTTGCTTTTACTGTCACATAAGGAAATCTTGTCAACTAGTCTTCTAGTTAAAAAAAAAAAGAGAGAGAGAAAGCATGAAATGGTCACAAATTGTTGACATTAATTTCCTGAGCTTTGAGAAATGCCACGTAAGGGCTGTGTCCATACAGTCAGTAGAAATGTTCACTGGAGAGGGAACTCCTGAAAAATAATTTCATCAGCTTAGAGACTAGACAGACAAGTGGTCTGCAGAAATCTCAGAGAAGCTGTGCAGCAGCAGAGCTAGAACGTTTTCACACCATACTATTGAGTGTTATAAATCAGAGAATGAGAATGAATGAATGAAAGAACACCAATGAAGCCAGCAGGGTCATACCAGAGAACATTGAAAGCAAGCACCTATGGGTAAGAATGGAACTGACAGTAACCTTGTTAATTTAAACAAATTTGTACCGAGCACAATCTGTTTACAGCATTTGACTTATTTCTTTTAGCTTTAAGTAACACAGAACAAGTTCAGGTATTCCCAATCAGTACCACATCAAAGGTGTGTCGTCTTTATATTTAAACATACAAATTATTCCTTCCATTCATATCCTGCTGTACCCACAAAGACTAACAAAATGCGTGGCTAAACAACCACGTGTGTGAACAGAAGTTAACTAGACATCAGGGAGACCCAAGCTAAGTGCAGAAGCAGATCTGAGCCACCTTACCTGAATTGTGACAATAGGTTTTAACTCTTCATACTTAATCTTCACAGCTTTAGCCGCTCTTCTGGAATGTTCTTGTGTGTCTGCAACAACTGCACCGATGATATGACCAACACAAGTGACCTACAGGCAAGATTAGGACCCACCATCATTTGGTGTGTGTATATATGCAGTAACGGGGAAGCTCACGATAATTCTCTTCATCTATTCGTTTTCTGCAGTTTTTCATCTGTTTGTTCAGACCAGTCTATTTAAAGCCAGGGAAAATGATCACAAACGATTTTGGACAGTAATGGACTGAATGAGCCTGTCCCCATGGCCAGCAGCTCAGAGAATACTGCAGATAACACAGAGGAGAAGGGCACAGGGCAAAGGGACTCAGGCCTTACTGAATTTGGCACCAAGATTTCTGCTGAATCCAGTACAATTAGGATTTACCTCTGTACAAGGTAGAGGACTTCAATGACAATATATCTTATCAATATGACAAATCTTATCTTCTGAGCAGTGTGATTGAAAAAGGTTATTTGTAACCACCTACCACATCTTCAGCAAAGACAGTCTCATCATTAGCGATGCCGGTGATGTTACTGCCAGGAACATCCTTGGCAGAGAGAAAACAAACAAACCCGGGAACATTCTGAGCTTCAGATGCATCTACAGAACTAAAGAAAGAAAGGAGGAGAGGCAGTGTTATTATTTCTCATTTGTCTTTTTGTCAGGCTTATGAGATACATTTTCAGGCCAGAGTCCCTGAAATCTGGCTATGCAAAAGAGGAGGAGTTTGTGACATGAACATCATGGGACACCAAGACAGAAAAGGCAACATATTAGACTGAAATCATTTGGGATTTATCTGATAATCCCAAATCCTGACTGTCAGTCTGATCACCAGTCTGCTGCTTTCACCTCCAGAATAAAACGTGGCTGTGAGTCAGGGGGAAGCTGTTGGGTATCAATCACAAGGAAGCTGCAGGGTATTTGAAAGGATGCAAAAGAAATGATGCTCCAAAAGCCAAAAAGCTTCAATGACAGGCTTTCTCTGGTAATCAGCAAAAGAGGTATCTAAACAAAATGTTTGTCTGCTTGAATCATGTACAGATTTTAAAACTAAGTGACAAGCAGGACAGAAAGTAACTAGAGAAGTGCAATATAATTTAATTTTTATATGGAACACATCATAAAAAAATGTATTACAAAAGATTTTCAAGCTCTTTTTGCAATATTTTGTCCATTGGCTATGTAATTGGCTTGCTTTACAAGGGAACCATTGCAAATAGAAAAGCTGTGGCTTTGTTTCTGCTAACTGAATGATTAATTGTTCTGTAAATTGCTGCAATTTTTTCAGCGGGCTTGTTTAGATTCCTGAAACTCCAATCCAAATTGTGCCTGAAAGTAGCTGTTTATGCATCCCAGTGAGCTACAGACTTCTTTAAAAAGGACATTAAATGTATGAATGAACTTTCCCACGCAAACTTTTAGACAGGAGGAACTGAAGACGATGCTATTTTTCTTTGGAAAGTTCACTTTCCCATGCTTCTGCAGTAATGCCTCAGAAACAATCCCCTATGACGACAGAGCCAATTCTTTCATAACCTGGGAGTCAATGACTACATCTTTACATCACGACCACCATGATGCCCGTTCTGTGTTAGCCCACTGTGGGAAACCTCTGGCCAGGAAGCCTAAAAAGGCAAGAAGTATTGCCTAAGGAACAAATAATGCATCACAAGGCTATCTGAGGATGACATGAAGCAACGTCACGCAGAGTCTCCCACATCAAATCAAGCTGAGGGCAGATGAGAGCCTGCAGAGCCACCACAACGTAAGCACAATTAGTGACTGGGGGGGGATATTCAGTCCCACAACAGAACAGCATTAAAGCTCATAGGAGAATGCAGATGGCATTGTCTGCCAGGAGAGGCATTCTAGAGTTGGTTAGTCACTATTGTTATAAATTATGCGTCATTCAGTAGTGCTGTGGTGGGACTACATGTTACAACCTAAATTTTTAGGCAGATAGGAGAGTGCACGTTCAAGCTGCATGTTCTGATTCATGATTTGTTCTGGTTTGAGGCCCAAACCGCGACATGTTTAAAATGGCATCTCCTTCAGACATTGTGGTGCTCTCCTACCCTGCTCCTTTTTAATCCTGTGCTCTTGAGCAGAAGAGAGGGGACATGCAAGAAGGTTGCCAAGGGCTGAGGGCTTTGTGCTTCAGCAAAGCTCCAAGTTTGGTGTTAATTCCCTCATATTCCCACTGATGCAGACTCACAAGGCAGCTGTAACACACAGCCCACCTCCATGTAACAATGTTCAACGAACTAGAGTTCCCACTAATGCAAAAACCTTGCCCTCACCCACAACTTGACAGATCAATGTTTTCTAAGCCAGCAGGCACTGGATGCTTTCCTTCTGGAACTCAGAAGCAACACTTACAGGATCTTAGCGTGAGCTTTGGTGCTGGTCACCAGTGTGAGATAGAGCTCATTCTCATAGTGAGGGATGTCATCGCAGTAAACAGCTTCTCCACACGCTTGTTTGGTTGCTGAAACATGCATCAAAGGCCGTCCCACCATATCTTCAACTGCCTGCCCCTTGGGCACTTCCTGGAGTGAAACACAGGACTGACTACGACTGCTCAGATTGCAGGGGACAGCAGCGTTGATGGGAGAGCAAAAGGCACTGGGAGACATTCTAGTGAGATGGGGAATGGAAGAGGGGCTCAGCCCTGTGGGAAAGGAAGGTAAACAAGCTGGAGTGGCTCTACAGAGGGGGCTGTAGAGAATGAAGTGGAAAGGACTTGGATTTTGAAATCGCTATGGAAGAGAATGGTTTGATGTGACAGCATGCATGTCTAAGAGTTCTGAAGCTAGCTTCTGCTCTCACAGATGAAGAGAGCAGGTCATTAACAGAGAAAAAAGGGAGAAGTATATCCTGAATCTGAAGCCTGAAAGATGGAAAGAAAGGCAGGCTGTAACTGGGGAAAGCAGAAAGACAATTTCAGTTTGGATACAGAGCTGGCTGCTGGACAAAAGTGCCACCCACACCCATTTTTATGAAGCCATGCGCATCAGGAAGAGTCTTGGGCAAAGACAGGAAAGAACGTTGTACCATAAAGCAAGGAAGGGACAGAGACCCAATACAAGCCTCAAGAATGGCACTATATGTTCATGTATTGCCCATCCTCAGGGATACAACAAGATAAGAAGCACTGTTTGAGCTGTAGAAAAGCCTGGGTCTATGTCATGCAGGTACTGCTACTTACTTGGAAGAGCTGGGCATTTGCAATGGGATCTTTGTGAAACAGCTCTGTAGCACTGACGTAGTTTGAGGGGACGGGCTCACACAGATTGTTCTGCCAGAGACACATTAGAGAACAATCACCTTCCCTGCCAGTCCCTTTCTCGCATTCCCCAGTAGCCCAGGATATTCTCCATTCTCCAGTGAATATAATTCATCTTTTTACCGGGTGAAAGGCAAACAGGGCTCAGGCTCTGTGCAAAGAAGAGCCACAGACCCATGAGAGCAGCAGCAATGCAACGAAGGGGAGAAGTTCAGGAATCTTCCTGTCAACCCACAGATCAGCATCCTTCCACAGGAAGGTGAGGATGCTACCAGGAAGCAGGTAAGATACACTAGTTACTGTCATGCAGGTAAGGAGCAGAGTAGCTCTGGCAGCTACTGCAACATGGAGCTCATTATCAGGTATGGGTCTGCTTGAATCTGAACCCTCCCCGTGCCTTCCCCACAGAGACAGCACACACAAGTCCTCCCTTCCCCAAGTTCTCCTTCCCCAGTGGCACTCACAATGCCGTTGTGATTCTTGCTCAGTTTCTGAAGGACCGTCAGGTAGAACTTGAAGAAGAAGCTGAGCGTGAGCGTGCGTCGGAAATCCACCATCCCACCAGGTGCAGAAGGAGACAGATCCATCTCCTTGGCCAGCAAGCGGCAAGCATCCTGCAGCAGCTTCTCGTTCCAGTCTCTGCAAGGGAACAGAGGTGACAGAGGTGACACAGAGCCCTTGGTCAGCCCTAAATATCACCAGGACAGACTAACTCTTCCGACATGGCAGCCCCACAAGCTCCCAAGCAACAGCCACCTGTTCTCTGTTTATAGTAAGTGTGTCAGGTTTGCTCTCATCTTGGGCTCGCGCCACCTTTTCTAAAGGCATGGCAAAGCAATTAAATGATAACAGCGCAGATTTCCAAGCCTGGTTTAAAAGAAAATTGGTTTTGTAGGTCATGCCCACATCTCGCTTCTACCCACTTCAACAGAAGAATGAATTTAGCAAGGAAAAGGCTCTCCGAATCAGAGACTGACACAGATCTTGGAGGGTAAGGAGTACTGGAGGAAGCAAGGCATCACACAAAACGGAGACTGATGCAAAACTGTAGCTACCTTCTTCCCCTTTCTCCTTCTGTGTCCTGCCAGAGAGAATTTAAGGTTTTTGAACTGCTCCTGCAGAAAGCAGCACCATCCATTAGACAGTCTTTCTATCACAGAAAAATTGCTACCTGCCAGTGAGCTCCTGGCAAGTTTTTAGCGCCAGGACAGTTGTAGGAGCCATTCCTCCATAGCTTAGTTTTATCTCCTCCACTCTGTTAGTGCCATCTTGGAACAGGACTCTCATCCCACAGGTCACAATAGCAATGTCATCCTCCCGACGGGAAGCCTGCTTGAAAGCTGAGAAGTATTCACCCTAGAAGACAGGAAAATATTTCTTCATTCTCCACCTTGGCATGTTTTGGAGTATAAATATGGACAAGCTGTTAACCCATCTCTACATGGATGAGCTATTCCAGGGAACTGTATCTGGCTGATTCATCTTGCAGGCCCAAGCAGGATATGTTTGTTTGGGTAGACCTGTATGTTTTCTCATGATTCAATGATTAATCCTAATGTATTAGATCAGTGGTTATTAGCCAACGCAGGACTGTGTGGTAAATGAGCTTTGACAGAGATCTGCTCATACCTGTCACATTTTTTCCATATCTTGAGAGGAAGAACCAGGACAGATTTTTTTGCACATAAACAAGCTTTCAGTCCCTCAGAAACTTCTTCCTCCTAGGCTGCAAAGCTGGAAGCCTAATCAGTAAATTCATATCCTAAACCCCTTTCCTTCGGAAGCCTTTGAACTCTGCAAGAACTGAAATCAGTAATCACAAACGTCTCAGTTCTAGAATAGACAAGACTAATTAACGTAAGACAATTTCAATCTGTTACTGCAAATACAATTCTCAGGAACCATCCTGAATCCTCTGCGGGTCCTCACACAGTGAGGAAATGTTTTTAAATGCACCAGCAACTACAGCTCACAAAACTCAGCAGCTCTCCTACGGAGAGTGGCAGTAAATATGAGATTAACACTCCACCAGTACACACAGAGTGATGGCGTCAGCCTGGAGTCACAGCACAGTCAGTTTTTTCCCCTTGCCTGTCCTGCCAATTATGACAAATTGCTCTTCAGGCATCCCGCAGACTGAGAGAGGAATCAGATCCCATGTCTTTGCATGGCCCTTCTGAAGAGTTTTCTGCCAAGTTTCTCCTCTAATAGCTTAGCCAAGTGACTCTGCACAGCACAGCAGCCTGTTCCATTAATTATTTCTAATCAGAAGTGGACAGCCATTGTTTCATTATTGTAAAGAATAATTCCTCTATTGTTGGCAATGAGAACAGTTTCACAAGGGGCCCCTTTTATGCACCAAGAACTTGTTACTGGAGATATAACTGAAGGGTGTGTTTCATTTCCTGAATTCAAGTAATTAGTAGGCAGCCAGCAGATAATAGCAGAGGAGCATCAATAGCATCCTCCCAATGAGGCCATTCTGCCACTCTGCTTGCTAAACCAGTGAGCTCTCAAAGAGGAGAAAAAGCAGCCTCTTCTCTTGCTGCAGACTTCAGAGAAGATTTCCAATAATGTGACTGCAACAAGACAGCAATATTTGCCTTCACTCCTCACAAGACACCTAAGTTTTCTTGGTACAGAGTCCTGTGGGAGAAAAGGCACTTGCTGTTTTTCCTCGCTAGGGGTGTAGGTAAAGTCACCATCAGATCAGGTGTCCATACCTGCCCCACCGCTTGGAAAAACAACTGAGCACGTCCCCTCTAAACTACTGCAGTGAAAGTTTCTAGGTGTTAGTTATTCTCAAAGGAAAACCAAGCAACTCTTACTCTTAAGGACTGCATATTAGTGACCTAGATTATTCTCCTCACTCCCCTTCTGGACAAGATGCAACACCAGGGTAGGAGCAATAAAGAAACCCACAGGGTCTAAAACATTCACAGGCAACATTCACAATTGCAAAAACATTGTTTCCATGTCATTTTTTTCAGTCCACCACCTTGGAACATGGATCAATGCCAATAATGGATGAAGGTTGGAGGACACTAATTTGAAGGATGAAGCAAGACTTCATGATTGCTTTCTGTTTCTTCAAGCAGAGCAAAAATTGTGACACTATGAGCCTATGATGGCAACGCTCAGCAAACAGTAGGTTAAAATTGTTTTCCAAAGATAGAAATATATAGGCAATGTGCTGTCAGGCTTTTCCTATTTGAAATCCAGTAAATGTCTACATGATACAGAACACTAATATTATAAAAATTAAGTAACAGTGACACATGTGACAGAGAAAGACGTACAAAAGGGAAAGGACATGAAAAACCGATGGTCACTAAGTAATAAGCCAAGTGCTGCATAACATTTGTGAACATTATCTAACATAGAATTCTATGATTCTATGAATGTTTTTCTAGTCCAGTAAAGAATGAGCATTGTTAAATAAAGGATACGTCCTGTTCTAGGAATGACTTTTTATATACAAAAAGCTAAACAGTTTTCTTTTCTGGAATCTGTTTATATTTTATCTTTAATCCAGTGAGTTGTTTTCTTTCCAAAACACAGTCTTTGCCCAGCTGTAATACCCCTTACAAGTACAGACTCAAAAACCTTTATTCCCTGAATATCTTAACTACCTAACACACAAACTAGCAGGAGAAAAAGGTGTTACCTCCTCTCCCTTTACAGCCCCTCTGTGACAAAGCCTACCCTGAGCTCAGTCCCACTACAGCAACACTGAATCATGTAAACTGCTAAACTTCTTTAGTCTATTTCTTTCTGTTGTTTGGCCAGCCTTGTCTTTGGTGTGACAAGTCACATCAGTGCAAGACACAACATCAATTTTAAACAAACATAAACCAAAAAAACTGATCTGTGTGCTGACATGGCCCTGCTTCCAGCTGTAAGGAAATCACACTTCCCGAAGACTTTGCCTGCCACATGACAGCACCTTCAGACGTCCCCTGAAGAACTTTAGTCTCCCTGACCTCATGTTTGTGAGCAAAGATCAGCCAAGAAACCATGAAGTAGAGAGTTCAAAAGTTGTTTTAGTTTTTCAGACCAATGAGCTGCATATAATGTAGGTATAAAGCCACTGCCCTGCTGGTAAACATTTGTTTGTTTTGTGAAATTGCTATGTGACTGTCACATGGATGGAGGAATATGGTGTTTGCCATCTACGACCTCAAGCGTGTTTCTCATTCTGGCAAAAAGCAATCCTTCCTGAAATCATCACAAGATCTAAGAATAATCATTAAGAAATAGATGGAAAACTACCAAAAATAAAATAGCTGTGTTCCCTTAATAGATACAAAAATTCAAGAGGATAGACAAAGGATTTATTTGCTCTATCCCATAATATGATAGCATTTCAAGTAAATCAGTGCTTTCCATTTCTAAGGAAAATGTGTCCTTACACTGTGAATCCTTGCATCTTCTAACTTGTAGCCTCAAGCCCTGAAAAGGTAAATACCTTCACAGCCAAAAAATAAAATCAGACGACAGTCTGATGTTCTCAGCCTTGAAGGGGGAAAAAAGAGAGTTTTACCTCTTAGACACTTGGAATCATTTATGATTCATGTTTCTACAGAAGAGGAGGGTTCATTGCCCTATTTGAAAGAAGTTTTTCGGGCTCATTTGAAGTTGCAAGTCCACATTGCCAAAATGCCCTAATAAACAGTCCATGTTGTTTCAGTCTTGCAAGGCAAGGATGCAGAAACTGAACTTCCCTCTTTTTTCCCCTTTTAATTTCCCATTTTAGTTCACAGAAATTAACTAGGAACCTCAGGAACATTAACTTCACATGTCTTCAGGAACTGCTAGCATCTTTGCTGGATTATTTCTCAAATAGAACCTAGACCTCTGGGAACATCACTTTGTCACCTTCCATCATTACCCAATGTACTCAAATAGCCCCAGACAGTACAGTGAAATTTATATTTCTTGCGCTAGAAAACTTCTTGGGTTTATCGTACTTTATCCTAGAATTATAGAATAGTTTGGATTGGAGGAGGCCATCAAAGGTCATCCAATCCAACCTCCCCGCAATGAACAGGGACATCTTCAACTAGATGAGGTTGCTCAGAGCCCCATCCAACCTCATCTTGAATGGGCATCTACCACCTCTCCGGGCAACCTGTGCCAGTGTCTCACCACCCTCAATGTAAAAAATTTCTTCCTTACATCTAATCTAAATTTATCCTATTTCAGTTTAAAACCAGTATCTCTTGTCCTATTGCAACAGTATATCTTTATCATAGAGCCCAGCTCCCCTTGCTTGTCAAAAAGAGTATGTTGCTAGATTTTCACCAAATAATTTACCTGCTTCTCAGTCCACTTGGGACTTACATAAGCACTTGGAGGTCAGTCTCCAAGGACAAAAATGCCTAACATTGAAAATAACATTAAAATAATAGCATTTTAGCTCCATGGACATTCAAGTCTCTTCCTACAAGCTCACCTTCTTGCTGTAGGGTATTTCCACAGAGAGCAGTATTTCTTCAGGCTTAACTATTGTCTTTCTGTATCCGGTGAAAAACTTCTCATCCATCGTGACAGTCCTTTTGCCCTCTGTAGAGCAAGGAAAGATCAATGGCAGAAGAAGGAATAAATCAGATGAAGAATGGCAATAGTTTATGTGAAAGAGCCTCCAACCCACACAAGTCACTCTTGATATGATATCAGTTTGCATTTTTCCACCCTCTTTTACCAAATCAGGAAGGATTTTCTCAGATTTACTCTGTCCTTATGGAATCTACAACAGCTCCTGCCTACGTACAAAATTTTATCTGCACAGGAACCGATCAAAGAGAACTCTCTTCTTCTTTATCTAATTAAAGCTGAGCCTCCAGGTGAACCAGTTTCCAACATCCCAATGTAATTCCCTCTTTCCCCTTTTCTCAGCCTGCACACAAACTAGTACAAGAGAAAGTTGCTGATCAGACCGTGCACTTACTTCAAGGATCCTATTTAAATAAAAATCTTCCTAAGGGCAAATAAAAATTGAGACATGTGGCTTTTTTCATAGAAAATCAACAAAACAAGTTTAAATCTTTATCTGAAAAATCCACAAGGATCAAAGAATAATAGTGGCAGAACAATTTCATGCCTATTGTTTTTCACAAATAGACATCTTCAGTCAGCTCTGGGCAAGGATGTGTCTGTGAGTACATACACAGTATCAGAGATTCATTCTGGTACAGAAGTTCAAAATTCTTTAGGAAGCCAACTTTAGGCCTGCAGCCTCAAAAAGGGCAAAAGCCCTGAAGACTCAGACTAAGTCTATTTTGTGCAATGTTAACTTCCACTTTCAAGTTCTGACCTGCCCTAACAATCCATGGCAGAGGACTGTTGACTATCCCGCTCCTCTTAGTGTCACAAGGAAATGCCAGTAACTTACCATTTGATACCAGGGTCAGTTTGCTTCCACTTGCCATTAACACAGGATTTAAGTCAGAAATTGGGCTTGCTGTCATTATGTTGCCACCAAGAGCCTAGAGTGATAATAGATGCATCAGATAAAGATTAAAAAACCTCAAGATACTTCCATAGCATCTTGTAATCCTGCATGACTCCATACACAGTGCACTACAGGTTAGCTCTGCTTGAGTTTGATAAATTCTTTTTCCTCACTCAGCAATTCTAGGCCTTTAAAAAAGTGGAAAACCAAAACACATTAAATCAGTTGCTGTCTCAGTCAATACTAATTTTTGCCTAAAACAGTTTTAGGAACAGTCTTTGGGTAATGCATCAAAACTCCCTTATGCTCAAACATGCATGCCCAACAATGCCAAAATTCAATTACTGTAGCTGCAATTAAGGGAAGATCCATGGAAGCATATAGCATCTTTTCAGTAACATTCAGGCTGCAATAATACAAACATATGCCACAGTATCTTGTGGGACAAAATTTTGTGGTTTGGTAGGCTGCTTCATCTACTTGCTTAATATTTTTCTCTTTTAATATACAGAGTTTGAACACACTGAACCCACCTCCTCTTTCCCTTTAAAACTAGAGGAAAATTTGCCAGATCTGATGTATTAATACTATGATTAACATACCTGCACTGGTAAAAATCTACACACCTGCTTCTTTGAAGTTTGTCCAGCACTCTAAATACGTTTTTGTTACATTGGTCAAAGCTCAGTACAGTTTCCCCCCCTTATCTTGATAACAGCAATGGAAGACCTGGATAACTGCCATGTTTCCCTTGCTTGCTAAGTGTGTAATATTAGTGTAGCACAGACCCCAGCTATCAGTTCCTGGGGCTGGTTTATGGGTACTAGCTTCTTTGCCAAGGTTTGCAAATGTTCTCGAATGAGAAACACAAGGCACACCAACACTGGACAAGGTGGGCCAGCTCCTCAGGCTGAGCTTCCAATTCCAGTCCCTGATCCTCCTGAGTCACAGAATCACAGAATTGTAGGGGTTGGAAGGAACCTCTTGAGATCATCTCCTCCAACCCCCTGCCAAAGCAGGGTCACCCAGAGCAGGCTGGACATGAACCCATCCAAGGGAGTTTTGAATATTTCCAGAGAAGGAGACTCCACACCCTCTCTGGGCAGCCTATTCCAGAGTTCTGCTGCCCTCAAATTAAAGACGTTTTTCTGCCTGTTCAGACAGCATTTCCCATGTTCCAATTTGTGTCCATTGCCTCTTGTCCTGTCACCAGGCACCACTGAGAAGAGCCTGACCCCATCCTCTTGACACCCGCCTTTAGATATTTAGAAGCATTGATAAGACCCCCTCTCAGTTTTCTCTTCTCCAGGCTGAACAGCCCCAGGTCTCAGCCTTTCCTCATCAGACAGGTGCTCCAGACCCTTGACCATCTTTGTAGTCCCCCCACTGGACTCTCTCCTCCTGCCCTGTTGTCACTTACGGCAACATTCCTGATCTGTGGCCCTGCAAACCACCGCAGCTGTTCAAGGACAGCCTGGAAGACCTCTGTTTTGTGAGGAGGAAGCTCTGCCACCACTTTTCTCAGCACCTCCTCTACCGAGCTCAGGGTACAGGCAGCACCAAAGGTCACCCCTGTAAACAAATGACAAGAATTGTTGTTCTCCCAAACGTTAAGGTACAGGAGGATAGTTATAACTGTGTCTATAAAGCTTAGATGCCAGTGAGTTTAATTAGACAGTAGGGTTTAGAGAAGACATTTTGTATGCACTGCATGTAAACATCACATCCTCACAAAAAAATTCACCTTTAAATCACAACAGTAACCCACCACCCTTCCACCACAGTGTAATATCAGCGATATTGACCTCCTAGAGGTATTAGTTTGTCCTTTGAGAAGTGAACTCCAACTCCTCTCCACTTTCCACACCTTAAACATGTTATCAGGCAACAGGTCACATGCATTATGCTGTCCTAGTTACTTCTAGCTATTTGTAAGGTTACCTGCTTCCACCACGAAAATAAATGCAATATTTCACTTATTCTGTCAAATCCAGCATCTTTCCCCTAGTTATTAATTTTTAAATCTTTCTAATTGAAAAGATTCCCCATTGAAACCCATTGTTAACCCAGTTAATGTATGTAAAACACAAATGCATCAAACAAATAAAATCTCTAATGTACTTTCTAGTGAGAGCCCTCTTTGATTCTCAAATTATTTTTACATATCACTCACTTGATTCCCTGCATGGGAGAGGCATTAATGCATACAGAAAGCAATTTTTAATCTGGGGATTTTCCTTCTTATCCTCGTTATTATTGTGTGGAGTCTCCACTCACTTCACAGGCATTCTGCCTCTTTTTTGCTCACCTGTTTCAGTGTGCTGAACAGCATTCATTTCAGAAATCCACGCTGGCGCTATTATCACCGGATACAACATGTTCTTTAGCCTCATCTCAATACCTTAAGGAAAAGTAAGACTCCTTCAGTTACACATAGGTGACAGAGAGATTAAATTAACTGTTTCCCAACTAAAAATCAGTTCACTGACCATCTGTTACACAGATTATATGCGGTCACAGAGATACCAAGCTAAAAGCTGTTTTCCAGTAATACCAGAATTCTGATAGGGAAGTTTTAGAGACTCTTTTCTAGTCTTGCAACAACCTTAAACACACTGCTTAGTACTTATGTAACCTGGCCATTGCTGTACATAATCCTTCAGGAAAGAACAATGAACACAATGAACCATACTAAATGTGGGAATTGTCTCCTGAATCAATTGTTCGGGATAACAGAATTACTAAATACATCTGAACTTTCCTCCTCAGCATTTATGTTTGCAGAAATATATAATTTGTGGGGGAAAAGCGGTAAGATTTCAAGTCTTGAGAGTTTACTCGCTGAAAAAATCTTTCAAAACGCAGGTTTCACCACTGATTTAATTTGATGATGAAGACATTTTACACTGTGTCACTCCTCTCTTCTCAAAATTCCACAAAACTAGCACAAAAGCTCAGAGGTCTAGATAAGCTTTTTGGTGGTTTGGGTTTTTTTTTTTTCACCTGACACAGCAGAGAAAAGGGAAGAACATTCACTGTGAGATTAATCTACCCAAGAGGGAAATTTGTTCCTACATACAACCTAAAGATTAAACAGCTATTTAACAGCAACATCATGAAGGAAGTTTACATTTGCACTGTTCTCCCAAAATACTCCATGGGAAGTTTTCCAACCGTTCATAACGAGCACCGGCTCTTACCCACTTCCGTGTTCCCCACAACAAGCTTGGCATTGGGGTACTGGGATTTGAGAGCCACCAGTTCCTTGAGAGTTGTAGGCTGGATCCACATCACACGCTCGCCTTTGAAACACAGCTGTTTCTGCTGTTTGTTACTCTGAGTCTGCAAAAGTGAGTTCAGAAAGAGCTCAAACCCTACATCAAGCCAAGAATCCCCGCTCACATGGTGCCCAGGCCTACGCCAGGCTCCATCTCAGTCAAGTCACTGCCGGGTGGCTGTGATATCCACACTGGTGTTGGCAGTTAGCCATTCCCCATCCTTCTGCTAGCAGTGACAACAGTGTTTTTCACGCTGACAAAAGTTTTCCCTGCCTGATATTGCCAGGTGCGTTCTGCTGCCACATCTCCCTAGAGAGACCTAGGGAAGTCTCTTCTGCTGGATGGGAGCCAGCAAGCTCCCATCTGACCAAAGTTCTGGTAGATGCTGGTGGCTTCAGCTGTCTTGGAGTCATGGGTTTTCCATTCTCATCTCACTCCAAAAATGTGAGTTACCAGCTGTAAGACCAGGTTCTGGTTCCCTTTTTAACCCCTTCATCCAGTAACAGGAGAAAACTAACACGGCTGCCTCCCAGCAACATCAGATCAACCCTTAGGCAGGAGAATGTCCTAGAAAAGAAGCAGAGGGGACCTACCTCCAGCTAAATATATATAGTGGTATGGTCTATGAGAACCTACTCACCTGCAGCTCGTGACATATATAAGCTGGGTGCAGCAGCAGAACTAGTGATTGCATTTCAGTTGTTTACTAAATGTGAAGAAAGCTCTAAATGTGCCATGTGCTGGACTAGATTCCTGGCTGGGACACATTTGCTTAGTGGAAAACTGCCCCAAAAAAGACAGGAACGAAACATGGAGAGAAACTAATCTTATGTAACTTTTGATGTCAGTGTGAGCCACCCAACTTCTACTTCTGCTGCACTGAGTGGAGAGAAGTTGGTGCATTCAGGAAGTCATCTAGTTGAAACTTATATTCAGCTACATCTCATAGCTCCTACCTCTCTTCCTACGCTATAAAGGGAGCATGGGCCAATTAAGTCAGATACAGCTGTATTTAACATAGAAGTTCACATCTGACCAAATAAATTGAAATCTAGATGTCAGCAACTATTCCACCCCTGAATAAGCAGTGCCTGGAAAGGAAGGCAACCCAAGAGCAGACATATACGGTGAGAAACAGAGATGAATGTCAGCCATCTGGGCCAGGCACTTGGCCTGCATATCTTTTAAGCCACCCTGGCTTAAAAGCCTTCCCTTTTATAAAACAGGGAAGCATTCATGCCCATGCATCTTCTTTTATAAACAGCCACCTTTTTGCAGTGCCATTTCCTCAGGGCAGAGACACCGTGGACTCTCAAACCCTGTGCAGAATAACAAAACCAACGAACCACATACTATTTCTTCTCCAATGAACTTACCATTAGCTCTGGTGGGAAGATTGGCTCCTGTGTAGGGTCCAATGGCTGGAATTCAGAAGAATTGAACAGGCTGGAGGACATCATTGCCTGTGAGAGAGAAAATGCAAATGGCTGGGCGGCAGAGAACAAAGCTATCTGCATACAACCCTAACTCATACCTCTTCCAGTCAAATCCCTATTACTGTTTCATGGCAAAACACAGTGAAAAGATGCCACCTGATCCAGCATTTCAGGTTCTTCACTCATATTTTTCTGATTACAATGCATGTCCGGTCAGAAACCTGAACTCTGAACACATTAACAGGTTTTTGGCAATCAAAACTGACATCAATTTCACATTGGCATGTTAAATTGCATCAAAAACTACATTTTCTAGGGTAAGGCCAGCATAAAATATAAATTAGTCTAAGCTGCTTTGCATAAATACAGCTAAATTAAAGGCATTGGGCTTAGCACAAGACAGAGCTAAGACTTCAAAACACCAGAAATAGAGAAAAAACTAATAGTTGAGAGGCACCTTACCACATTGTCTTCTTTTCCACTCATGCAGCATCCTGGACCATTGGCTTTTCCTCCACAGCAGCCCCCATTCTGAAGAAGAAACAAGCACACCAGCTATTCTACAGAAAATCAGAACATTCCAACTTTTACAGGATTTATTCCTCCTCTTTTATCAATCCCTAGAGCGCAGAAATTTGCAGTAATGTTTTTCATTAATAAACTACATTGATAAAAGTACTCCAAGCAGTCTTAATTGCTTGAGTACTCCAGGCAACACTGGATGCTCCCTAACAAAGAATCCATAGGAATTCACCGGAATTTCCTGGTAAAGAATTTCATTATATTCTCTCTTTCCTAAATTCTTTTTATACTCACACTACGCCCTAATTCCTTGTTCTCATCCCTCTGTTGTTTGTACCTCAACTGGTACATAAAATGCCATTAACTTTTTTCCTCCAGATATTCCAAAAGGTTCCAATTGTATGATTTATTGGAATGGTGATTAAATTACTTCATTCATCATTGGACTGCAAAGTTAGGGAAAGATCATACTGGTGAATTAACTGGGTTTTTTTAATTCTGTTTTCACAGAAAGATGGATCTCTTCAATATACCAGAAGTCAGTAAAACACTGCTTAGAGTTGTCACTTTGCTATTTCACAGAAGTGTGGCACCTCAACAGATTCATAAGGAACATATCTAGCTTGTTAAAAAAAAAAAAAGTAAAATAAAATAGTAAAACCTGTGTCATGATGGCTAACTAGGACATACACAGTCACAATGTTTTCCAAGAGACATCAAAGTAGCTCAGACTGAACATCTGGACCACAGTAGGTCCAGAGAAGGGACTAACACATCAAAACTCTAACGCTATATTGCAAATTGAGGCTGTTAAAATACAGCTTACCATGCTGTTTTCCCTCTCACTACGACAACATCCAGTGCCATTGGCTACTCTGCCACAGCAATTCGCATCCTGTGGGGACAAAAGCTGTTCTGAGAAAAACATGCAGATTCCAAAGAAATTACGTAGACTTGGTTCTCTTTTGAGAGAAACTGGCCCAATGATTATTATATCGAAAGCAGAAATGGGAGATGGAAGGTGCAAGTAGGGGTTTCCCTTGAGAACAGAAAGCAGTATCCTGAGGTGTGATGGCTAGGCCATGTCCAGTCTACTGATAAACCTCTTGCTCTAGTTTAGAGCTATTCTGACCATTCAGCCAGTATCTTTGGTCCAGCTGGAGCTGTGAGGAGATACCCAGAGAAGAGTGAAAACGACAAGCACATACAACCCAATACCTAGTTCTCTACTGGTATCCAATCTGCATTCACCTCAGGGGACTACCTTTGTGTATTGTGGTTTTTGTCTCTTTAGTAACCCTCAGTGCCTCTCCATCCAAGTACCTGCTGCCTCTCCCCTGGAGCCTGAGTAAGTTTTTAGTGGCCACAACATCCTTTGCTGAGTTCTGCGGGTCAGCTACCTGGTATCTGGCAGACCACCTGCCTTTGTTTGTTTTCAACCTGACTCCTCCTATTTTCTCATACTACTGCTCACTCTCTTTTCCAGCTCATTTAGGGATATCTTGAACAGCCTTGATCCCACCAGAGGTCCCAGCAGAATTCCACCAGTGACCTCTCTCCATTGCAAAAATGCACCATGTTCTCCTGCCCGCCATTTTCTGCTTTTTAATCAATCTTTCATCCATACAGAGATCCTCCCTCTTACCCCATGGCTTTTTACTGCCTTTAAAAGCCTTTGGTGAGACACTGTTGAAAGCTCCTTGGAAATCTAAGTAGACTACCAAATGGCTTTATTAATCATTTGTAACGGATCTCACTCCTGCTTGTATTCTCTTTTGTTCATCGTAATTCTGGATAAGAAAATTAAATTAATGGGCAGCATCCTAAATTCTTTACTTTTGATATTTAATACACATGTAGCCACATAAGTGGCTCATAATCAATGAAGTACCTAATGATCAACTTTTCTTCACAGCCTCCAGCGGTCTTTCAGGAACAAAGGGAATAGAGAAAACTTATGGCAAAGCTTTGTACCTCACCCAAACCAGCAGATGACCTCCGGGCAAGATCTATATAGCAGTGACTTCAACTTTTTTCCAGAGCTATTTCAGCTCTGCAGCTGATCTTTCAAGAAAGCAACTTTCTCATCAGATTCATCCACAGTGTGTCCCTATTTGGGCACTGTACCATTACACTTTTTCCACATCAGGGATTATCTGCATCCATTATTATGCAGAGATGCTGGGTTTTTCAGAGCCTTACAGAAAAGAACTACAGTCTGGTTACTTGTGATCCAAAAAAGGACCATCAGGTGGAGCTCACTAAAGTGCTCCACTTCCAGCAATTGGAGTGAGTAAACAGGTTGGTCTTCTTGCATTATTAATATAGGAAGCACATACAAAGGGCTCAAGAATTGGAGCTGCATTTTCCCCAGTTCAGCTCATGGTGTATGTTAGTAACAGAGAGAAAGACAGCTTTTCAGATTTCTTTAAACATTATCTGAAGCCACTTACTTTAGCAAATGTCCTGTATCCTTCCAGAATGGGTCTATACCCTGTACACCGACACAAGTTCCCTGCATTGCCAGAGCAAAAGGATAAAAGTTTAGTGTCATTTGGCTGACAACTTTTCTTTTAGAACATTTTATGGTTTCTCAAAAAAGCTCATCAATCTAGATAAAGCTAGTGAAAAAACTGGGAGGAGGAAAATTTCATTAGTAATCTCGCAACAATCCTACCATTCCTTTTTGTTGAAATTTTAAAATGAAAATAATTTAGAAAAAAAATTCAATCTGCCTTATTCAGTATTCATTTACTTCAAATGTGAGAGTCTAATCATTATATCAACTATCCAGTCTCCTGAATTACAAAGAGTTTGCGTTCTCCTGCATCTGATTTCCTTTTGGGTCCCTGCTGGAAGCATGATAACAGCTCAGCAGTAACAGCAGCCTCTCAGATGATTCACACAGTCAGATTCTGCCCCACTCCATCATGCATATCGCTGTCTTGGTCTCTTACTTGAGGTTGGCTGGCCCAGATGTTCTCTGTCACCTCTGCAGGTTCTTGTGACAGCCATGAATAAAGAAGGAGATGTGGAGGCTCTTACAAGCCACTCAAGGGACAGGCCACCTGTGCTGTGTGTTAAGCTTAATGGGGTTCTAATCCAAGAGTGAGGTCACTTGCCCCTGCTTCGGGACAAACAAAATGAGCTTCTATGAGATTTTCCACATGCCGTTTTTGTTCACTTCATAGACCCTGGCCAGTCTCCGAGTGGAAAAGCTAGCTCTTAACCTCATAACAATGAGCTATCTTTTACAAAATACATTATGCGTTTGGTAAAGTAGATGTAATGAAAGTAGAACGTGTTGCATCTCTGCAGGGCTATGAGTATTACCTTGGAAAGCATCTTCTATGTCCTCCATCTTGGGCTCGGGATTGTTTCGAAGCAATGTATACATGGACATGACAATTCCTGGAGTGCAAAAGCCACACTGGGACCCATGACTTTTTGCTATTCTCTCCTGAGAAAAAATAACAACAACCATCAGCTCATAATATCAAGGTAAGTTCATTGTTGTGCTCATTTCTATAACAGCTCTGTTAAAAAAAAAACCCAAATAATCTCACCAGAGGAGCTAAGACTATAATCACATGTTCTCTGATGAGATGGTCAATTAATCTGTGAAGCAGACTTCAAAGAAGAGAACATTCTGAAAACTTTGCATCTAGACTTTAAACTCCCAATGCAACTGACGGCAACTAGAAGCCTCCAATGAGATCAAGAGTTCCTCAGATTTACCATGCTGGACAGAAACTGGGGCTACCTGAATAGACCTGAGTTTGAATTTCAAGGCTTAGCTGTCAGAATCTTCAGGGGAGGTAGTGAAAAGCAGACAAGCAAACAAAGGTCAGACTAGATGCCATCCTTTCATGCATGTCTAACTTATTTTTCACTTTGTTGTTTACTCTTCTCAGATAGATATTGGCACAAGTCCTACCCACTGTACAAACTGAGATGAATCATACTCTCCCTTAAAGGAGCAGTATATCTAACAAAACAAGCCTGCTTCCACAAAAAGTGCATTATAACACCTTACTAGAAGAGCAAGGCTCAAATTGCAGTCACTCCTCCCCACCAAGAGTATTTTGTGACTCCAGAAATATCGCTAAACCAAACCTTACTGCGCCGCTGCAGGGAAGGTTCTTAACTATGCAGGACAAGAAACCAAGGTCATTCATGGAAGGCCATAGGGGAGCCAAAACCTAACTCATATTTCCTGGCTCCAAGTCATTATGTAGGCTTCCACCACAACATCAGCGTTCCCAAATCCTGGGGTTTGATCCAAGATGTGGACCAGGTGCAGCCACATAGCCCTAGAACAAAAGCTGTAGCAGTTTGGCCAGGAGACCACCAGTTAAATTGTTAGGGTGTAACAGAGCTGCAGCATTGACCTCAGGGTTTTGATTCCACCACTTAAGTAATTCCTGCAAGCAAAGACTACTCATGTGGAAAGTCAAACTCCTGGCTTTAACATTACGGTGGAGTTCCCAACACCCCAGAACAGGATTAATTAACATAAGAAGCAAACATGGATAGAGGGTTTTAAAATTACCAGTATTAATAGCTTACCTGGGCTGGATGCAGCCTGGATTTTGTGTTTCCTATGCCTTCAACAGTAGTTACAGCTACGTGATGAAGGGCACAGACAGGGAAGAGGCAAGCATTGGCAGTATGGTGGCTAAAATAATAAATTAAGGCCATTTCATTTGACAGTGCTGCTCAACAAAGGGAAAAGGGAACCGGAGGACTGAAGAGCACTCAGAAACTGTAGCAGTGGACACAACAGGAGGACTTAAAGAGATGTGATATAGGTATTAGTTACAAGCCAAATCCCACAGTACCTACTCAGCCATAGTTCTCATCACCTTGAAGTTTAAACTGGCTGCACACCATAGGATTCGATCTAGAAATAACAACCTTAAGCATCCTTGTTGCATGTTAAGCAACCAAACCCATGTAAGTAATTTACAGGGGCAGACTACAAATACCAAGATGTTATACAGCTGGCCTGGCCCACTCACAAAGTTAAATAAGAGCACGAAGCTATTGGCCTTTTACCAAGGAAACTGTTTCTAGGTGGTAGACATGGGGAAAAAGACCAGGCTGAAGGTAAAATAGAATAATATGGCCAAAATTTTTATAGGAACTAGCTACTTTATTTTATTTCTATCAAGACAGAATAATCACCCTAAAGATACTGTATTCAAGGCCACATTATTAAGTAGGACCACTAAGTTAGATGATCCCAAGTTGAAGTTTGTCCAAGCATTATTCCAAATATATGTAAGATTTCAGTGTGTTCCATTACCCATAGTAAAAATAAACTGGGGTCTGTCCCTCTGCCTCATCCTCTGTCTACACTTCTCTTTTTGTTTTGCTTCACTCTTCAATTAGTTAAAGAGAGAACAGAAGGAAAGTTTATGTCTCAGGAAATAAGAGTTATTCTGAAGGTTACAACAGAAGTAGAGAGAAAGTGAATATTTGCTGGCATACAGAAAGCAGATAATTGCAGTAATACAATAGCAGTAAAGATTGTATTTTATCACACTAATCATTATTTGGGTCATCACAGCAAAAAGTTATATTACCTTGCAAGACAGGAACATGAAGGTTTTCTGAATTGGGAAAAGGCAAATAGCCTGAGTGCTAAAGCCAGTGTAGACATTTCAGGGCATAACAAAATAGCTGCCTATCAGCACTGTGCAATGCTGTAAAAATACATACTTTCTTGTCTTAGCCTTTTGAGTTTATGTTCTGAAAGTGAAAAAATATGTTTTGGCAGAAACATACATTATATAACTTTTTTTTAAAATAGTACCACATCTGGAATCTCAAGAACCTGGATCTGTCCCCATTTTATTTCTCGGTTGAAGAGTTCAGATTGCAAAGGATACAGGATTTTCTTCCGAAAGGGATCATACTTGGATATCATAACAGTGCAAGCACCACATCCACCTTCTCCACAGCCTAGTTTGGTTCCACATAGGCCCACTGAGAGAACAGGAATCAAGGAAAACACGAAGAGTGTTGGCAGAAGCCTGCTCAAACAGTTGTCAATCAAGGCTGAGCAACAAGTTCTTGCTGGAAACCAAGCGCTCATTTTTTCCTGCTTATTAATTTAACATAAGCAAAGTTTAAAAAGCTGGCACGTGAGCTTTGAGATCAACATCCAAAGGCCTAATAAGGAGGCAATCCACATTCCAATAGACTCAGAATGAACAAAAAAACTTCTGAACTTCAACAGTTCCCACTTTCCATTAGACTCAGAAAAGGAAATGACATGAGGGAGACAAAGTGCTCAGTAGGAGTGTTTTGAGGAGTGTATTGCTCCTCCTGAGCTGAGGCCATGCAGTCACAACCCTGAGACACATGGCGACATCTCCTTCAGGACCTCCCAGTAGTGGTGGCTGACTTCTTCCTACACCTGGTGATCCCTACCATCTGCAGAGTTATGGTCTGGCCACCTTAGCTTCTCTCTTGGCCCCATTTACGATGACTTCCCCATTGCTAGGGACAAAACCAGTCAAGCATGCTCCCCAGTAGCCTGGTTCCCATAAAACCACAGGAGGGAGACATGAGAGCCAGAACTAGAGGAGATGCACAGAACCACTGCAGAGACACTTGGGGATTAACAAAGCACGTGGTCTGGCCCAAGCAGATTCCTCCCCAGGCTGCAGAGCACACGTCCGTACTTCACACCCAGGGATTACATCGCAAAGGGACTTCAGGAGAGAATTCCTTGAGGCACTTCCCCTTTGGGTTCCTTCACTCATTAGAAGACAATTAGATGCTGTAATTTATTGTGAAGAGGATTGGTCAATGCTGAGAGACTTCTGGTGGGAAAAGAACAGCTGCTTTCATTGGCAATGGACATGAGCCTGTGCTGAGATAAACAACTTAGGCCTATGGAAAAGCAACAAGCATCATGATATAGGGAACTCAAATAATCTTTGCCTTCACTGCAAAGATTCTGGAACTATTTTCATAGAATCATAGAATCATTTAGGGTGGAAAACACCTTTAAGATCATCAAGTCCAACCATAAACCTAACACTGCCAAGTCCACCACTAAAAGTCCACCATGGCCCCTAAGCACCACATCTACTTTTCATATCATGTGTCTGCTTCAGCAGAAATATAGTTTTCCTATGCCATCCAATGTTTCTCTTGACAACAGTGATAATCTGCCTCAATAAAACATGTTTCTCAAAGTATTTGCCTGACCCTAACCAGACATCTACAAAATAAGGTCACCAGAATGTTCATGTAGATTATCAGAAGATTATAAAGATCTTCAATTATCTCTTTACAAAGCTATTTGCATTAGATTTTAAGAAGCTTAGATATAAAATGTCTATCAGTAAGAAGTGCACCAGGCACAGGAGTCATGTCATTTAACTTTCCTCCCGAACTTTATCCACCCAAGGTACAGTCAGACAAAACAGGACTATTAGTTCTCCTGGAAACACCAAAGAGGAGCGTGATTTATATCCCCGTACTTCCTTCAGATCCCAGACAAATAGAACACGGCAACATGGTGAAATAAGTACATGTGATTCTTTTTAAGGAATACACCGATGCAGATGTGAACAGTTTGGCGTACATGTACACACCCAGCTGGTCAGACAAAACCTCAGAAAACATGGAATGACATTACCTACTGAACCAGACCCAGTATAGCCAGCCTGGTCATCACTGTAATAGCTACCCAGCTCCTGAAGCTAATCTGACTCACGTCTTGACCAGTTTCAAACGGGAGTGAAACATGACTGCTCGCATCCGCTCATGTAAACAGGCTCACAGTGTGTGCTGGGAACCCCTGCCTCTGAGTTTGCACCCCTGGGTCATCTGGTAAAGAAGCCACATGATAATCAAGTTATTGGATATTAACTATCCAGTAATATCCAAATTATTGGATGATACAGCAGGCAATTCAAGTAGCTGTAATGTTTTGGCCCGAAAATATGATTTGTGTGGAACAAACTTAAATTTCCTTCGATTTTATTGTCATGTTAATATTGCTTTCTTTCCATCATATTCTAATTCCTAGCAATTCTGAGTTTTCTCCTTAAAGTATTAATAAATTATATAACTTTATCTAAAGTATATTATTTAAAATTGGCTATTTTCTAAGTTTGGAATACCAGCTGTAATCTTTGCCAGCAAGAAACACCAGGCCATGCTCTTATACCCTGTGCACAAGCTCTGTCTAGCACTCAAGTGACCGGCAGAACAGTAAACAATTATGAAATGCTGTCGGCATCCAAAGCCGCCTGCAGTTTCTGCTGACACTGGATACATTTTCTTCGTAGATAGGTTAGCAGAGTCGTTTCTGGGTCCACATCTTTTTCCACCACCTGCAAGAAGGGAAAGGGACTGTTACACACAGAATGCTTTACAACACTGATTATGTTCGTTGGAAGGAGAAAGTTTGGTCTTTATGCAACTTCTTTTCCAAAGCAGGAGCAGAACCACTGATTAACCCTCCTGACTAGGTTCAGCAATGTTGGTCGTGTATCCAGACACAAGATTTCCTTGAATTTATTGTGACAGAGAAAAGTATATGCGTTACATACATCAAAGCTTTTCCAGCCATGGCACACTGAGGCAAATCTTAAAAAACCCTGCATCAAAAATAGCAAACAGAATTAGCAGTGAGTAGAGAGAGAAAGAACTGTGCTTTGTACTCAGGTTTTGAATTTCTGACACCTCCCCAAATTGTGTCTCATCTTCATTGACCGTGCATAACTGACCCCTATCCCTTCACCTTCTTACTATTATGAGCAGATAAACAGAATGACAAACAGCATCAGTCATAGACTTTGCAGAGAGAAAAATTAGCAGTGGGAACCCTAACATGACCACTGCAAGACAGACACCAAGTACCAATTACCTTGAAGTTTCTCTTCCCTGCTAAGGGTAAAATCAATCAGTGTTACATTATTAGCCATCCTAAACATGAAATTCCAGCCAAGGAGAAATTCTCCCTGCACATTTTGAGTCAGCTCCATCCTATTAGTGAACAACACTATTAGTAGTTATCTATTAGATGTAAAACTAGATTTTACTTCAACCTCTGCCCCATGGTCAGAAACCAAAGTTCTGCTGCAGAGCTTGTCGTCGTCTTTTTCTGTTATTAATAGACCGTCAAGAAACTTTTCCAAATTCACTGTGTGCCAGAATGTAATCATGTGTTCTTGGCTCTTACATCGTGCAAGTCCTAAGTACAATAGTTACAGTTTATTTAAATTAATCACTCCTGGTTTGAAGGGTAAATTGAAACAGAGGTCATTTGTGCAAGGCTTTTTTCTTACTGATAAGAAACCTTCACAACCTCTGTGCTGCTTCAATTTTATGCCTTTGACATGTGACAGGGTTATTCTAAAGAGACAAGGTTCATACTTCCTATTTGAGTCCACATTTTTTAGAACTATCCCATACAGTTACTGTTACAAAACACAACTGGTCATTTTTTGCGCATCTCATTCCTGCATTGGGGATAAACTACAAAAAAAAAAACCCAGAGTTCGTTCATCCAGGTTGGGGATGCCTTGCTGTAAATCAGACAGCACCTATACCGCTGCTATTCAGAGCAGGGTGCTCCTGCTCCCTCACCTTCTGGATGCATAGAAACCAGTAAGAGCATGCAGTGGCTCTCTCACGACCAGTTGGTTCAGAGTAAGCACATACATCCCTCTGCAGGAGTTCAGTAAACAGAAAGATATAAGCAGGTAAATCCAAAAATGCCTGTGACTATGGGTGGCCCATGGACAAAAGGCCTTTCGCACCATTTCACAGGCAAAGAGCCTTCCCAAGCAACTCACACTTTCAAGGTCAAGCTGAGCTTCTTCCTCGGGGCTGCTTTCTTTCCTCAGTGGCCACTGCAAACCCTTCCAAAGCAGCTTCCAAGACAGCCAGGCACAGAGAACAAGCTCCAGAACAGTTTTCCAGATAGTTAAAGACTATCGAGATTATTCTATGTTTAGATCAAAGAAATATCTCAAGAAGTTTTCTTCAAAGAATCCAAGAAGCACTCCATTATGTACTGGAACCAAGCAATTAAAAGTTTGGCCCAATGGCTCCTTTCCAGGAAGTTAAGTAAGAAATAAAACACAGGCCTAATCCTTCATTTCAGCAAAGCATTTAGCCACTCAGATCCACAGAATTTTAGTGAAGTACTTAAGCACCTTTTATGCTTTAAAGTCAAACCTTTGCTCAATTTCATCAGAAAGCAGCTCCCACTACGCAGGAGAACGTGTCCTGAACAACTCACACTCTTACCCTGGTCAAACCAACAGCCTGGGATTCCTATTTCAGGCCCTTCAAACCACTCCACTGTGGCTGTACATCTGCAATGCTGGCAGAGATTTGGGATCAGAAGGAGATAAGGGGTGAGAGTTTGGAGGACATTCTGGATTAAACCAAATCTCACACGTCAGAGACTGAGGAATCATTTCTTTGCATTGAGGTTCTTCAGGAGGGTACGTTTGTTTATGAGTCTTCCTTGCTGGACACGCAGTAAGAACTTTTTACTGTTCCTGCCAGTTGTCATTGATGCTGGTTTTGTCCTCCAGCATGTCATTCCTCCAGCGGTTTGTTACAATCACCTGCTGTGATTTGTTCTTAAAATATTTTAAAACCCTGTGGGTGGGGATAATGTCTTCTCTCGTCTGATGCCCAGAATAATACAATTCACAGCTTAATATTTTACCCATCAAAACAATCCTTGCTCACCTTTCCCAATGTCCTTGGACAGAAGAAAACTGAATTATATCAATTGCCTTCAGTGGGAGTAGGATCAGCCTACCAGATATTGCAATTAAAGAAAAATTTCCTTTTTGCTCAGTTACTCTTTGGTGGGTTTTTTTGTTTGTTTTTGTTTTTTTTTTAAACAAATGTCATATTGTTAGATACATCAGAGCACTGGCTACATTTTGGCAGGCTCAAAACTGTAGATTTTACTGCATGTGGTAACTTAAATATTGATCAAATGCAGAAAGAAATTTTGTTAGAAATGTTAGGATGGCACTGACAGTCAAATGACTCCCAACAAATTGGCTGTGTACTGCTGTGTTTTTACTAGGCATCTATTTGTTTACTGATTCTAGGAATCTTAAACACTCAGATCACCTCAGCAGGGAGACCAGCCAGGCCCTATAGTTCTTCAAGCTTTAAGTCCTGCATGGAACAAATTCCTAAGCACAAGTGTACACTCTTAGAGCCCATTGGCTGGTCCAGAAAGATGTTGAGCTCAGTTCCACGTGATTTCATGTACAAAACTTAGATCTCAATAAATATAACTTTGTCTTTACAACATAAAGCATCATATTTAAATTAGTATTTACAGAAGGTTAAGAAAATGGATTTTTCAATTTAAAAGTGCAGTGGTTGAGCAAGGGAAATAAAGGAACAGAAAGGAGAAGAAAACAGAAACTTTCCTACTTTACCAAACAACATGCTAAGCTTTCCATATGCTAGAGTCTGTAAATAAGAAACAGATGCTTCTCTGAACAACAACTCCCATTCAATCATTAGTCTTTAGTTGCCTGATTAGTTGCAAGAGGAGATGGTGAGAGGTTTTAACTAGATTGCCACGCAGCAAGTCAGACTAGTCAACGGTAAAGGTCCCCTCAGACCTTAAAATCCGTGAATATGTATTCCCAAAGTGAATGAGAAATTTCAAATTCATTTACTAGGGAAAAGGATTAGAACACAGATGAACAAACTGAATATAACCACACAATGTAAATCTGCTATTGGTCATGAGAACATTTTGTTCTGCTTTAAACCAGCACACTGAAAACTTGTAAGTCACTGTTTATATAGGACCCAGAAGATCCCAAAACTCAAAAAATTCCTGTATTTTGGCTGGTCCCATCTGCAATCAAACGTCCACAGCCTTTGGAAGAGGTCTAATGTGGCTTCCAGCATAGACCCCTTCTTAACATTCAGGACAGAAATATTGACTCCATGTGTTTGAACTGAAATTACACGCTACATGTGCACGAGACAGACTTGTCAGCTGAGAAAACCAAAATTGCCACTATTAGCTTTAAATTGTGCGTGTTGTTTTCCATTCTAGTCTAGGCAGACCATTGAGATAACTTGGCGTTAGTCGTGTGCCAAGCTTTATGCCCAGTGAAGTAAACAGGTGCTTAAAATAAACGATCCTGAATGTGAAGTATGCTCAGCTGTTCTCAGGAGACTTTTTCTTGACAGCACTGCAGACTGGACGAACGCAAGAGGGAAGGATTTGCTGCCATCAGAGTCCCTATCTTATCAACCACCTCTTATCGTGCAGTTTTGTCCTCTGACAGGGTATCAGCAGCACATTAGCAATGTCGAGCTGTCACCAACTCACACAGCAGTAACCTTTCCCACCGGCCACTCTTATCACATGCGAATCGACTGGAATATTTAGTCAGGACTCCAGACAGATGGAGCCATATCCAAACGTGCTACCTGCTCTTCCAGCAGCATTGCCTGGGCACTTCCCACCACTCCTCCCATCACACAACCTCTCCTGTGCAGAAATGTCCCAACAAATTCCACGTTTGTCACTACAGATCAGATACCCCAAGAGTCCAATTCTCTCTCTTTAAACCTGCATTTGGTGGGGGTGTAATTCTAGCACACCCAAAATGGGAATAGAAAAAACAATGCCACTGGTGGCTCTGGGTAGAGCACAACCCAGGAAGCCCTCTCCTCTCTGATCAAGTGGAACCTGCTCCTTTGCTAGCACCTGTGGTTCCAGGAGCCAGCAGGGAAAGATGCTGAGAAGAAAGCATCAACACACAGAATGAGTTGGTACACTGGTAGTATTAATCCTTCCCTGGTGTTTTTTTTTTGCCAACAACTGCCAAGATCACACTGCGATAAACCTCTTTTTTTTTTTTTACATATGCACAAGGTCAGCTCTGAGATTTGGCTATTTCATAAAAGTGAAAAAGTGTGCAGTTCCATAAAAATTGCTGAAATGCACCAAGGGCAATCCCATTCACAGCACGTCCATTAGCTTCAGGACATCACAAAAAGAGACAGCAGATAGAAATGGAACTGGTTGTCTGTCTTCTGCTGCTACCCTTCAGGGTCCAGGCTGCTCTTTCTCCCCTTCTCTGCCTCTCCCCACACACATAAGAATCCCACAGAACCACTTCTGTGCTGCTCAGACTCTTCTCCTTTGCTTTGACTAATACACATTTTCATATGTTAGCCAAGAGTCTCCCCCAGGAAGATGGGCTTTTCTACCCATTTACACACTGCAATGCTCCTGTAACACCTGAGCACCAACCAGTGCTGAGGCAACATCTGTAAATGTATATAGGAATTTGCTTATAAACTCTTCATAACTGCCATGAGTGGCATATTGGTTTTGAACCTTCGCTGGTCTGGCACCAGAACTGCAATTCTCTTTCATTAGTGCATACCAAAAAAAAGAAAACAAGACAGTACACTTGACTTGTATTGCCCAACATGTTTGTGGCAACCTCCTACTGCGAGATTCAAAAAACTCCCAATTCACACTCTAAAAACTGGGGTTCAGAGGAGGGATCTGAAGTCACTAAAACCATCACAGAGCAAGAAGACAACAAGTTACTGGTATACCACCCTGTGCCCATAATAGCAGAGAATGCATCAGATGAAATTCCCAGATCATCCTATGCCACGATCTTCACAACCTCAATTACCAGACTCAACTACCTCGTCATGATTAACTTGGAGCTTCAAAGTTTTCACCTCCCTCTAGAAACAATGAGTGGCTGATATGTCAATTAATGCTGACATCTGAACCGTTACTGATCTGTGTGAGCAAAGCTTCAGCTGTCATCCTTTATGAAACCTCAGAACCAGGGCTGGGTTCTACATCAGTATTACATTCAAGAGCTCTTTGACTAACTTATCATAGATAAACTTCATTCTTTGCCTAATTACTGATACTTAGATAAAACAAAACTTTGATATCAAATGCTCTAGTACCTTGGAAAGTTCAAATTCCAGTCCAGTTTGAGATCCAAATTCATAACTAGAACACCCTAATTGTAGCAACAATCTTATCCACATTTACACTTGATTAAATTAGCATGAAAGATCAACAAAAGCAAAATTGATAGTAATCCTGTGCCAGTCTGTAGAGCCAGCCAAAGAGCTTTTTAACCAACAAGAATATTGTGTTATCCCTCAAGGGACTAAAAATTCATTCTCTAGCCCAAACTTCACGCTGCATGTGATTTTCCCCTAGGCAATGCATAGGGGATGTATATGAACTCTCTGCAGTACGCAGGGGATGTGCAACCCTCTCCCCTCCCCACAGTGCCCAGCTGGAAGCAGCTTTGGCCCACGTTTCCCTTCTCAAGTATCTAGAGAAGGGAAAGACAGTGGGGCAAGACTGGCATGGAGCTGAGCTCAGCAACAGAACTAAATTGGTGCTCATAGTTCAAATAAAAGGCAGCCTTGACTTGTTACAAGCTTCTGAAGAGTCAAGGCTGCAGTGAGAGCCAGGAGAAGTCCAAACAGAGAGGGGGCTCCGGGACAAACTGTTCAAAGGTGTCCAGCACATATAAGGACCACCCCACACTCCTGTGAAACACAGTCACTTTTTAGGCAATTGCCAGCAGCTGATCTAGGAAACAGTATCAGTTAACGGGCTTTGATTTTAAAGGGTTTTCTAGCTTCTTAAACAGAAATGGAATGAACTTTTTATTTAAATCCCTTTTTAAGAAATCAAATGTCAGAATTACTTACTGAACCTATGTATTATATATGGATGCTTACATTTGAGTTACAGTTTCCAGATTTGTTGTAATTACTGAAATTATTTCTAGTAGAAATGCCTGTACTGTCAGTGCAGCTTTATTTTAAAATAGTTACCTCAGAATTGCAGTAAATAATTGCCAACAAATCTAAAATGTAAAAGGAACATTATATAGTTGTGTTACTCTTCTAATAATTCACAAGGTGAAGTCAAAGAAGAGAAGCAGCCACCTAGCAAAGCAATAAATAGTCTTTATAATTTAATATTCAAATGCCACAGCAACTGTGCTGCTAGTAGAAAACTTCAGAGGAGGAAAAAAATTACTAGAGAAATAAGTAATCAAGCCACAAGCCAGACAGAAAGCTGGAATCTTCCTTACCTTTTTACCATTCACAAAGAAAACAAGTTCATCCCTTGTCTCGTTTGGAGCCATCCTGCACACCTTTCAAAAGTCACTCCACCAGTGCCAGGGATCACCCTTCCCAGAGCAGCCCTACACCCCACAGCGACACGACAAGCAACGCGAGTCTGCCTCAAGAATGTTGGACTTTATTTCTACATCGGTGCCCTGTGAAACCCCATATTATATACGAGCCAAGGGAGAGGCGTGCCAGCTGCCTTTGGTTGGTGCTTCTGCAGCAGGAATGACAGAAAAGGAGCTGGAACCAGCAGAGCGACCCGCCCCCTTTTATATAGCAATAGATCACAATTCAACCGCCTTCCCTTTAGATTATACTGCCAGGCTCGGGGCACTCGGAGTGTGCCACTGTCACAGCTGCCAGGAATTCACAGTATTTTGCAATCCAACGCAAACTCCGGGGGAGAGGAGGAGGGGGGGGGGACATTTTCTCCCAACTAGCCCTCGCTGAATATTGACAAGATAAAGCTCTGCGCATCGCCATCCGCCTGGCACTCACCGCACAGAGGTCTCTCATGAGAGCACCTGCTTAGTTAAAAATTCCCCCATGCGTGCACATCAGCTACTAGATGGGCTGCAAGACTATTCCACTATTTTTCCTTAGAGTTTTAAAGCTACAGCACCCTCCACCTGCAAGGACGTAATTTAAACAGATATGTGTTTGTGCAGATAAAAGCAATTCTGGAAAACTGACTCAAAAGAGATGCTGGGCTAAGACCATGATGTTTTCACTGGACCCAAAGCATTTAGGCTTACCTTTCTTGGCTTAATCCTCTCATCCTGGATCCTTGGTGCGTGTTGCCAGTGAAACACAGAGGAAAGTCGATGTTTTGAAAAATTTTTTGTCTTCCATTTCTTTGGGGGTGATTCATCCTGATTTCTCCATTACACAACCGTACATTTGAGCATTATTTAAGTCTTCCTGGTTTCATTGCAGAATTATCCACAGACCCCCTAGACGTGACCCGTGTTGGTTTTGCAGACGAGACATCTATACCCCTAGTTCCAGTTGAAAATTCCTCCACAAAACAGCATGATTCCAAACTCTCATGGAAGTGTCCTAGCACTATACTTAACCTCCTCTGCTTCATTTTGATTTTTGTGACTTTGCTTTCCTTCTTCAGCGTACCAGGCTCTTTAGTTTCAAGTAGATTTTTTTTGTTTTCTTAAAATCCCTGGGAAAGCACTACGTTAAAGTCTCCCTCCCAGGAACCTCTCTGAACAATTCACAAAGTAACAAAACCTAATTAAATTACCATTTCCAGAAACAGTCTTTCCTTCAGTATTTTAGAAATACGTCGGAGTGAATACAATACGTACATTATTCTTACCAGCTTTATTCTATTGCCCACTCTACCCCCTAAAAAAAGCTATTTTATAACAAGTGTCAAACATTGTCTCAGCACTTCATTGCAGGCGTTCAGTTTGCTGAAAGCATAGTTCATAACAAACTTGTGCTTAACACCAGCTGCCTTAATCTACGCTTAGAGTGAAGCTGTGCAGAGCTAAACCAGTGCTGACACCTATTGTCTGGCACCTCCCATTTTGTAACACCAGAATATTACAAAAGCGACACTTTTCTCTAAGAAACCTTCAGCTCCATTGCTTTATATCTCTGTGCAAATTTACACAAGCACTACCCTCACGTAGCAAGCATCTCAAAATTAGCGTACACAAGCTTAGTACTCATAAATAGTTTTGTAATATTTTAAATGACAATTATTACTCATAACCACAAGCAACAGCAACCTTAAAGCAACTAGCCATTACAGCATACACCAAACATGTTTAGTTTCCTAATCTGTATTTTCCATAATGCATGGCGTTGTTTTTTAGGTTTAACAATGACATGTAATCATGTCACCTCTTCTTTAAGGAATGCCATGTATAAATTTGTGCCTAGCCTTGGTGATAACCTTATAGCTAAACTACCCACGCCTCCTAAATCAGTAAACAGCATTTTACTATATTCTATAATGATGTTTCTTTTTCACCCATCAACCCACTATAAATGTAATATAAAAATAAAGATGAATACATCCATAATAGCGACCTCTACAAGTAGATTACACAGTCATATAAACCTTCATACCTCATCCCAGCAGTGTCACTGATCACACAATACCAAATTCATTCATTCTCTCACAGCCCTAACAGGATAGTCTATTACTGTACCCATTTCACAGGTAGAGAACCAAGACACCTAAACAGGATTTTTCCAAATCCTTTAAATAACTCTGGAACATAAGAGCTTGTGCCATTGAAGCCTCTTCACCACTTTTGGAAATCCCACCCCAAACAGAACAAGAGGACTATCAGAAATTGCAGAGAAGAAAGTGGGGAAAAACCCACAAATCCAAACCTCAGTAAACTTCTATAACATACTGGTATCTCCACTAGCATAGAACTCCCTTAAGTGAACTAAAATTAACATTAGTTAAGTGAACACAAATTACTTACAAGACAAAGCATTCTGACTTACCGGACAGTTAAAGTCTAGCAGGTTTTCCAGTCTGGAAATCATCCCTTTGCCTATTCACAAATCACAGATGGGTATGGTTTAGAAGTTCAAAATTCTCTGCAGCCTCACTCGCTTATTAAAGAGCTCAGAAAGCAGTAGATAGCAGTCAAGAATAAAAGAATAGAAAAATTAAAAAATAGCAGCTGGCTTTTCTCATTCCAACTGGTTAATCCTGTAGACCTGGCTGTTGCAATCATAATGGTAATGTTCTTCTACAGATGATCATACGCGTAACTCAATAAATACAGTGAAATTTACGGAAACACCATTCCTGCCTGAGGAGTTTACCTCCAGAATTAGGTAAATGCATGAAATTACAACAACAAACCAATACCTGAGGTAATAAAGGTTTAAAACAAACAAAGGTGAGAAGGTTTGTTGCTTTATTCTCATGTCTCTCTTCTGGGAAACAGGAAGGAAGAAAGCACAGAAGATGACTCTGCAGAGGGATTTATGAGCAGCAGTTTGGTAAAGGAGATAGTAAAGAAAACAAAGTCCCAAGTCAGTGCTTTAGTGCAGTACACCTGTATGAAGCATCCAGTGTTTCCACGTTAACTCTGTGTGCCTGCTGTGCCTCTCCAAAAGCTGCATGACTTCCACAAATGTATGAAGTATCCACTGTTGCTAAAACACACAGATAGCATCTTTCAGCTGAAACAGAAACAATTAGGGCATTATACACTATGTTTTCTTAAAGATTCGTCTTCAGACAAACTGTAAGAGGCTGTGTTGCTTTGTTGTGAGTGTTGTCTGTAAAAATTAAAATAAGATAATAATCACACAATACTGATTACAGACTGTGAATGTGAAGGCAGAAAGCATTTCCTGAGGAAGTTTGTTCTCCTCAGCATAACCTATTGACAACGGGCTCCTGAAATAAGTGGACTTTCTGACGGGAGAGGGACATTCATACTTTATTGGCAAAGTCTCCCAAAAGATCTCAAAGAAATGGAACCTTTTCAGGATCCTAATACAAGCAGTAAACTTATTTACAGTAACAAAAAAAAAAATCCCATAAAGTTGCCATATAAGTATGAAAGTAAGGTCTTGCTTATTTTTTCAAAGGCATCTCTCAGAGTGAAAAAAAAATCGTAAGTTTCATGTACTTTCTTATGAAGTGTCTAAATTCCTTTCAGGTTACAGATAAGTCTTTGAAAAAGATCATGGTCACAAAGCAACTATAAATTGGAGCTCCTCATTGAGGTCTGTGAGTGGATACTAGCTCATTATTCATGAGTCACTAATCACTCAGTGTTCAGCTTATAATTGTATGAATATTGTCTAATTGTATGGGTTCATTTCATGAATTATGACCTCTTCACCTGTATTTGAAGATGGGTGGAGTTTAATTATAGTTCTTTCCTTAGTTTTACCACCAGCTTCCTCTGACACCAAGAAGAAACGCACATAGGTCGTTCTGCCTTCTGTTGAGAAGTGCTGGTTATCACTGGCCTTCAGAACAAGTAGCAAAGCACAACTTCTGTTTCAATTCATTTGTGTTTCTTCTGTGGGTGTTTCAAGGTGGAAAGGGGCAGCTGCAACAACCATATTGAGCCCTTCGTTCTTCTGAATGACTGCTAAAGCAGCTCCTCCCTGGCATCAAATAATACCCTGATTCCCTGAGCAGGCAAATAAGAGCTTCTGGGACAGTCTAAATAACTAAAAGCTAGCTCCCATAGCTAGATTGCACAGCACATGGTTCGTTTGCCACTGCTTTTATTCCCAGAGGTCTGCCTCACTTGTTTTGTTCTGCCCCTGTGAAGGTATGGAGGAATTTTGCACAGGAGATGATTGAATCTAGTTTTTTCCTGTCTATAAACCAGATGCAGTCTGACTGACACCAGCTATATGATGTAAATTTCTATTTAATATACTATCCTAAACCTGTCTGGGCATCTGCACAAGTCCTCTGGCTGCCCTGTGTATCTCACTGCTAATCACTTCCTCATTTCAGAATGCAGTATTTTGGTGAACAGTTTATTGCAAAGACAAGAAATCCTCCACAGCTCCTTCTGCTAACAACAACAACAACAAAAAAAAAAGGCTTCCTGACCCAACATAATATTCAGTTGTTCTGTTTAGGTGTTTAGGAAGGATTTGTGTGCCAAAAGGTTGTGAGCATTCTCTGAAAGTTTGTCCAAGAAAAAGACTGCCTCTTCACAGACCCTGCCTAAACGGAGCCCTGTACATCTTGGTACCTTGAACTATGATTTCCTTCAACTTTATACCATTAAGATGACTGACAGTTGTCAAAAGTGGATTTATCTAGGCAGGACAAGTATGGCAGGTCAGTCCCCCAGAGAATTTCAGAAGAGCTTTGTTATCAGTATAAAGCAGAACAGAGGCCATCAGCATCACTGAAACAGGCAGCTGTCTCAAGTTACAGCCTTCATGGTCAGCTTGTATCCCCCAGACTGTCTTCATTTCTCTTCAAAACAAAGTAATTCTGAATAATTTGCCACTAAGTAATAGTAACAGACAATAAACATCACACAAGACAGAAAAAGCCCCACTGGAAAATTATGGACAGTGCTGGCTCAAGAGTAATTGCTATCAACTCAACATGAATCATTTAAGGTGAAAATTAGGAAATCCATAAACATTATAGTGGCAACATTGAAGAACTCCCTTCCAAGAGAAGCAATGCATGAAGGAAAGATTAAGTGCTTTCAAAACAAACCTTGAACAGCTTCCAAACTGCATAATGTTATGCATATATCAGAAATTGAAACTTAAAATAATTTAAGTCCCATGTTTCCCCTCCTATCCTACCTCATGTCCAAAAGAGGGATTTTCTAAAGTCATGTTTCTGATATCCTACAGTCTCAATCTGAAAAACAAAAGCCTTCATACTCCCCAAGTAATTTTAAGATTGGACAGGGAAGAAAGCTGACTGGAGAAAGCCTGGAATGACATACATATAAAATGTGTCTAAGAATCCCTGACTACTCAGAAGATATATTCTTGATTACCTGGATTATTTTCAAAAATAAGTACCTCAGTCAGACTCACTGCTTTCAGTGACAGACTTTATCCCCAAATACGGACATTTAAAGGCACTGCACAGAAATCCTTCATCATTCCTGAAGCTTTCCAATTCAGGAAGAACAAGTTACCTTCACTTTAAGAATTGACTTGGAAACTAGCCAAAAGAGATTAATGTATTCACTCTGTTACACTTCCTACATTTGCATGATGAACTTACAGATCCCAAATATTTCTGATCACTTATCCCAATTGCCCTTTCTACCACCTGATGACAAGTGCAACAAAGTTTTCATCTCCCTTTTGAATGGGAATGACTTCCTCTTTTTATGAAACTTTTCCCTCCACTGTTATTTCATATCCCGTGTTATTTTATACCTGAACACAAAAGATAGAGCTGATAGCTTTCATGGGTTGGCAGGAGGTTACTTTGCAGAATTCAAGGAGGTGAAATGAGGTTAAGATTATTTACCAACAAATGAGTTACAGGGTTGATGCAATAAAAATATCCAGCATGGCTAATGCAGACACCTAACTAGAGTACGCATATACCTGTACCTTCTGGAGAATGCTGCTGAATTATCTTGATGTAAACACGATTAACAACCTTGTCAAATTAAGACGATAAGAAGGGCTTTAACCAAACAGCTTAGAAAAATACCCAAGGGAAAAAAAAATGTTGAAATAATAAGATACGGTATAAAGAAGTGTGTATATAGGAATTCTCAAAACTGCTTTTTGCAGGACAAGGTGAGTGTGCTCTGATGGTTAACAAGACAGACTGTAGAAATTGATCCCAGACTGCTACTTGCTTTCTGCTTGCTGTTATCTCTATTACTAGCAATACAGGAACATGCAATCACACCTCTGTCTGGTTTCTGCTGAGTAAACCAGCAGTTTCTTTGCAATGATTTTTTTCAGTGATTCTGCCAGGAGATAACTTGAGGTGCTTTGTCTAGATCTGATTTAAGTGGTCAGTAGCCAACATCACTCACTTTAATAAAGATGACACAAAAAGCTTTTATTCCCTTGAACAAAGTTTGAGCTATTCTATATAATCAAAACCACAGTGGAGTTGAATCTGGAATTTCAAACCCATCTCTCTTTGAAGACTATGATGGTTCCAATTCTAAATTGGATGCCATACACAAAAGCTCTGACATTTCTGTCCCAGGAGGGTTGCAGCAGTGGTCCTGTAATATTATGGGCTTATTACCACAATAAACTATTTCCAAGAAAAGGGAGAGATTTCAGTTTCTGCACAACAAAGCTTGCAATCTAAAACAAAAGCCTCTGAAGAAAAAAAAAAAATGGGCTGAGAGAACCCAGAGGAAAGACCTAGGTCTTTTCATATTATTTTCATGATGGCAATTACTGCAGCAAATAACAGCTTTTAGGAGGGACTAGTGTGAAGCCTGTAACATGCAACCTGCTGCATATTCACTGTTTTACAGAATATTAAGCACAAATACAAACAGTACTGGACTGAGAACTGAAATAACAGGTGAATAACTGAGAGGCACCAAGCCACTGATATCAAATATGCAGGTGCTAAGGAACTTCCATGGTCATCTGAATCAATCTAATCACATCATCCCATATCACAACTGGGCATGGCAGAGGCAATTTTTTTTATCAGGTCTTTCTTTTAGTGAATTTTTCTCTTGCACCGGTCAGCTAATATTTACACATGTTCAGAGATTTTACTTTTTACATTTAATCCCCCTAGTCAGAAGTTTATTATTCTCAGCCACTTTTAGTGTGATTCTGAACTCCACTTTTCTATGAGTAGAATCAATATTTGGAAAAAAGGCATTCAATTATTTTATATCCAATTTTTATTAAAGTGTACAAAAACATCATTTTAAAAGGAACAGTCTTAGAAAACCAGCCTTTTTACACATCACACTTTTTTCCATGTGGATTAAAAACAACACTAGTTTGCTTTTCTCATCTTACAGATGAAATTACTGCAGTACAAAGTTAAACAATCTGACCAAACAGCCAGATAAACAGCGATGACACCAAAGGTGAAATTTTCAAGAGTACTCAGTGCTGAACTCTTTTCTCACTACACTCACTGGGAGAGAAGTTAAATAAATATCAAATGTTTTCTGAATACTTCCATCTAGTGAGAAACCACCCACTGTTTTTCACTGAGACTAGAATCTGAACCCAGAACCTAGACCCTGTTGACTGAAATATGTACATATCTTCACTTTGTTTACAGTTCCCAGCACCTATGCCCCAGCAAAAGGATGCAAAATCAAAGTAAGATCAATTAAAGCAAAAGTAAACACAATAGACTGTTTTCCCACACTGACCTGAGAGGCATGAAAGCAACATAAGCTTGAAGATCAACGCAAGTACTACCAATTTTCCTGGAAGGGTTTTGCTTTGTTTTCTGGAATAAGAAACAATTACAGAGTAGTTTATTCCACAATGCATAATCCAGTGAATTTCCAAGAGCAGGCGAGTTTAGAGAGTTCAAAGCATATTCTGTTTTCACAACTCCTAGATGTCCATTGTCTTATCTGGATAAAGATTTGTAGCAAGTACAGCCACGCAAGTAATGTTGCAGTCTCCTAAGATATAAACTGAATGGCTTAATTTATAGTTATTCACGTCTCTTAATTGTATCTCAGGAAAATCTCTTCAGCATAAGAAATGCTTTTTACATAAAAATCACTAATAAAAATATATATAGATAAAACCGAGTATCCGCCAGTTTGAGAGCATCTTTGATTTTATGAGATGTGTTTCCCACGATTCAAGTTTCTCAGGTCCTCTAACCTGACCAATGTTCACGTCAGCACTTCTTGTAAGAAAAAAACATAATCGTCCCTGATCCTTTACCTACACTGACGTCAGAGGAAGTTTGGATGCAGAAAGATAACACGATGTTCAGGATAAACTAAAGTTAAAAAAAAATTTAAGACCTTTCATGGTCAGGGTCTGCTGATCTGTGAAAGCCTGACTCAGCAGCGACACTGGGAAAAAGCAGGCCCCTATTGGGCGAGGAGGGGGAGCGGATCCCTGAGCTGGTCAGTTGGAGAGGTCAGCAGTGAGACCGCAGGGAAGGTCAAGGGCCTGGCAGACAGTACCTGGGCCCTGGGCCCAGCCGGGGCCAGCAGGGGTGGCCAGCACTGCAATACTTTTGTCTGCCCTGCTCTGGTCACTCCACAGCCCTCAGCAGGAACCCAGCACTGGGATACGGCTTACCATCCACCAATGACAGCTCCTCCAGGCTAAGACCTGGTGGATACCAGCTTAAATACAGTGAAACCGTCTCATAAGCAGGCATTAAAAGAAGAAAAACAACCTGCAAAAAAAAAATAATCATCAGACATTCCACTACTTATACCAAAGATAACTGATCCTCAGTGGATGTCCCTCCCCTACCTCAGTCTGTGGCATGCCATCTACTGGCTATTCCTTACAACTTGAAATGGCCTCAACTGAGCAGTCCAGGAATGCCTGCTATTTCTAGAAGTGCCATGGGATAGACATCTAGGTAATGTGACCACCCAAAGCAGAAAAAGCCAACAGCTAGAAAAAGGGGAGAGCAGAGGCACTTTTAAAGCAATTTTTAAGAAAAATTACAAGCACGGGAAAATTTGATTTGGCAAATACATTTGTTTCTCTGGAAAAAAGATCTCTAAATTATTTCATCTATCAGTTAAAAAGTCTTCTGGCCCTACCCAAACTGACAAGGCACAGCAGGATGGCTTCCTATCACATTCAGCTTCTCCTGCATTGCATAGACACTTCAACAGCTGCCCTGACAAGCTATAAATAATTAACTTAATCCACATTGTGCAAGTAACAGAGCAAAAGATTACAAAATCCATTTATGCAATTGAGACATGTTACATTGGGACACCCAGAATACACCTCAGCAAGCTGATTGTCCTTTTCTAGTTTTTATACATAGGATGGAAAACATTGAGAAATACATACGTAGCATAAGCTAAATCTGATTTAAAATATGGAACTTCTAGGCTGGAGGAAAAGAAAAACATTTTTAAAAATACTGAGATTGTCATATAGCATTACTCAAGTTGAACATCAACAAAAACCCCACATAATAGCTGTTTATTCTATTTATTCTTTTGTAAAAGCTGGAAGGGATGTGACATCTGGCAAACCAAGCTAAACTAGGGTAAACAATCTGTGTAACTTTCTTCCTTCCCCCTTTCAATCTATATTCTGGCAAGATGATGGCAGTTTTCCTGTAGGCTTCTTATTTTTAAAAAATTCTTCACAAATCATTCTAGATGTATGGATAACGCAAGCTTCTCCAAGTGTTTTCTGCAAGTCTTCTCTACTCAGAAGAAGTTTGCAAACAATTGTGACTGACTAATTGTAATTACATATACTATTCAATCATTTAAATATCATCACACAATTGACAGTATTCATTTCTTTGCCTGAGGAAGGCAAACCCTTGTCTCTATCGATTGGTGAGACTTTACATCGCTCTTCACTGACTCCCAATTAAAAAAAAAAATCAAGACCAAATTGAGCATTTCTGTTCCAGTCTTTCCATGTAAAGGATGTCTCAAAAATCACTGCACACTCCAGAACTATTAAACTGTTGATCTGTTTATCCCACACCTCACATGCTGTTTTAAATAAGCATCTTTCTAGCTACAAGAGTGAGAGTCACCAGAACGAAAAGCTGGTTGCCAAGTTATGGCAATACATTGGAACTCACTTTCCTCAAGGGAAAGGAGAAATCAGCCCAGATGACACCATCTTTCACAGTGAAAAACACGTGGTTGAAAAGGCACAGGCAGGCAACAGTCTCAGAAAATATGACAATGCTCTGATGAAGAGGCTCTAAGGGAGTGATGATGTCAAATGAGGTCCAGAGCTTTGTTCCACTGAGATGCAAGGGGACACTTCTCTGATGTCATCTTTTGTATTTCAAGAGTCTTCTGCCAGCTCTCGGGTGGCATGGCGTTCAGCCTGGGCTGAGCCATTCCACAAGGCGGGGAACTGAGCTTTCAGGGCTCTTGGAGCCAGACATTCTTGCACTCCACTGAGTTGAATGTCCCTAAGTTCAACAGGGGACCGTCTGTACAAATATGCCCACAGACTAAGTCCAGCAGGGGTCACAGTGTTCACACAGTTAGATATCTCATCTATGGCTATAACTAGGTATTTTGAGATTCTCAGCCAGCTCCACAGAACTTCTGGGTGCAAGAAAGGAAAGGCTGGTACAGATGTATCTTCATGTTTCCTTCTCATCATTCCTCATTTCCTTCAGCTTTTAGCCTTACTCCTCCACAAGCAATTGTCTTAAGACCATGACTCTTACCCCTTTGAGCTGAGAGTTTCTACTCAGAATCTACTTTATCTTTGATTCATCCAGAACTGTGACTTCAAATGTTCCTTCAAAGTTTCCAAACAGAATAATCATAAACATGCTTTGACAGTGATTCCCCTAATGAAGTTTCTTGAATGAATCCCACTACAATATCTGTTCCTAAATCTTATGGATCTCTCTCTGCTGATTATAATGAATTCCTGAAAACCCAGGTTGATTCAGGACACATGCCACATGGTTCAGTCTCTCCACAGCATGTCTGCTATTTGCTATCCTGCAGAACTACACTCCTCAGCAGATCGCTGCTGCCTCAAGTTCCAAGCATGCCATCAGAAGAAGGTTGGATTACCTTTCTGATCCAAATTGTGTGTCTGGAAAGGTGACATATTTCCCTTCCTTACATTTGTCCCCAACTCAGTTGCCTACTTCTGCTCTGCAGCTGCCTGACTCAAGGCTACCTTCCTGCTCCCTTCACACAGCCTGCTGACACATCGCTTGAATGTCCTTCATTTCATTGCCTTCTCCTTGGCTGTCTTTCATAAGGACCATGCTAAAAAAGGCAATGTCTTCTATTTGACTTCTTCAAAACTTCTGCTCACTGAGGTGTGGTGGGGTTTTTTTTTTTTGCTGGTGCATCTCATTTTTCACACTTCATCAACAGAAATTTCCTTTCCCTTCGGATTACTGCTGGGGATCCTTGAAGCAGTTTAAAAGAAGCTAAAGCCTGATCAGATAAGCAAAAAGCACATTGCAAACAAGTATCTCTCAGGCATTCACATCCATTGTGGACAGACAGGAAATATACATTGTTCTAAAAAACAGACTGACTGCAGAAGCAACTCTTTGATCAGCACATTTAAATACCAAATACTTAGACACCTGAGTATCAATAGCTGAGTAACCAGATATATACATTTATTATCTTATCCAGACACCCAGTTCTGCTGTTTTCCCTCCCTCCTCTTCCTATGACATTGAGCTCTCTTTGGTGAATGTTTCATGACTACATCCCCCAGAATTACTTTCCAGTCTTTTATTGTCAGCTGGTTCCTCCTCCATGGAGGAAATCAAACCTAAGTACATACTCTATGAGAATTTCACCCCCTTTTGAACCAAAAAAAAGTGCTTCTGAAACATCCAGGATGACTCTGTCCAGACTCCATACTTCTTTCCCCAGCTGGTAACTTCAGTCCCAGTAACTTCTAGTTCCAAGAAAACATAACAAGCCTCTTCCATTTGGTGCAAAGTGGACCTGGACCATGTTATTTATTCACCACTTCCCTATTTCCCACTTTCTGATTAGTTTCCCATTTTCCTCCTGTGGTTCTTAGTCTTCAGCATCCAGAAAAGCTGCTTTAAGCCCCACTTTGGACCAACTGTGCTTTTCTTCCCAAACGGGTACAGTCTTTCTGTTGCCACCCTCACAATACTTCTTCCCATAACCCATCAAGTTAAGACCTCCTAGTCAGCTTCTCTAACACAGCTAAGCATTGCCCAGCTTGGAAGATTTACCTGAACACTTCTACCCTAATTTTCTGAGCCCTGCAGTATTTCCGAAACAGCCTCAGGAACCCAGGAGACTGGCTGGGAATACAGTCATCAGGATGAAGAATCCACAGGTATGTCCATCTGGAAGATAAGCACCCCAGGCCCCATTAGGACAAAGTCTTGAATCACTACCACCCTTGGCTTCTTTGAGGATGAAGGAAGCGGACCTCCATTCATGCAATGCTCTTCTGCATCTCACTTCTTATTTCTGATTTCAGTGGAGAGGAGACTTGGTTGCAGAAGAGATCCCTATCTGCCAAGTGGGATGGTCAGTGTCTGGCTCCTCTGTGTGGAGCAATGGCTTCTCCTCCTCCCAGTAGCGTTGCTGCATTCCAGGATGAAGCCAGCTGGCTTCCTCCAGCCTGAGTGTCCTCATTTGAGTGTATATCATTTGGCAATAACCATGTTTCACTTTGGGTGGTACCTCTCATCTGGAATGCTTTAAGTACCAGAACCACATTCTCAAGTCAGGACCAGAACCAAGGTAGAGAGCTCCAGAGACAACCACAGGAACAGAACCAGCAACAGAGATACAGTGCCTTGTTTTCCCTCTTGAGAGGTAGAAAATAGGCACCTATCCTCTCTCACCTGAGGAAGTCAGATGGTCTTTGCCAAACAAATAACAGTTAACTTTGGTTTCATTGCCAACCTAGACCCTCTTAGTAGCCTAAAGAGGGAAAAAAGGAAAAAAAAGGCCTGGAGTTCAACACAGCTTACTACGTCTCTGTTCGTTAGAAGTAAACAGGTTGACAACAGCAAGCTTTTTCATCATGGACCAGCAGCAGACCCTAAATGAGCTTTTTCCTTTTGATACAGGCTCGGCATCCATACCTTCTTTGCCCAGCCTCTGTAGCTTTTCAAGTACACACACAATTCTTGAAGGGGATCAATTTAGACCTAACTGAGATTCCTCTAGCCCCAGACCATCCCTCCTAGCAAAGAACTCCTTTGGCAGTTAGAGTTTCCCCTTCTGTCTCACCCCATATCACACGATGCACTAGTTAAACCAGTGCAATGGGAGTCCAAAGAGCATAACAATCTCTTCTTGCTAGAATTTTTACACTGAAAGGGTTGTCAAGCATTGGAACAGGCTGCTCAGGGAAGTGGTGGAGTCACCATCCCTGGTGGTATTTTAAAGACAGGTAGGCATAGTACTGAGAGATACAGTTTAGTGATGGTTTTTGTCAGTGTTAGGTTGACTAGATGATCTGAAAAGTCCCTTCCAACCCAGGTGATTCTCTGAATTCTTTGACATCTCCCTTCTGTGTCTCTCTACTTGGGCAGCATTTATTCTGCTGCACCTATTCCCAGCTCCTTCAAACAAGGGCCCCATCCTGTTGAGGACTAAGGCAGCAACTACAGAAAGGCACTGAACTTGTTTAAACGATCTAAGTGATATCAGAAAAAATTGGATAGTGCAGGGGAGGTGGGACCTGCCGCATTGCTTAATAGTATTTCCCTAAGGATCAGTTATCAATATTGCAAAATCTTCAGGGCACGTTAACGAATCTCCAACCATTTGCTAGCCAAGTAAATACTAGCATTGCCTGAATGCTGAAATGAAAGCTATGCTTGACTCATGGCAAACCCTCCACAACCAACACCACCTTGCTGTAATGAATGTAGGAGGTATGTGGATTGCTAGGATGGCCCAAGTCTAATATTGATGGAGTCTCAATGAACCAAGCCAGCTACTTCACTGCTGGAAAGCAAGGGATGCAGGTGTCACATCATCTGCTGGAATGGCGTAAGAAATACTCCAGAGCCTTGCTGGAGATCTCTCACATTCCTCTTTCAAAGTTATGCAATCCCACAACAACAAAATCTAACTAGGAAACAGAGGAACTGTGAAGTCAGACATGACATACAACACATACCACAGACTGATCCTTCACAGAGTATACCAGAAACAAAGCAAATAAGATTTCTGCTCTGATTCATTCATATTACAGGATGCCACAAATGACTTAAAGGTGCACTGTCAACAATGTAATTCTGGAAAGTTTATACAAGTGTTTATAATTACCCAGGAACTGTTTATAAATCGGCAAACCAAAGGATACACTCCATTCACAACAATCCTGTTGTATCCTCCAAGTGCAGCTCTGAAATTCACAGAATAGGAACAGTAAAATTAAAACCATCTGACTGGAATTCAATTTACCTATCAGGTACATACCAAAAAATTACACCTTAGAGATGAAAGGGCACAAACAAAAATATTGACATTTTGCCAAAGAAAACACTGCAAGAAAAAAAAATAATAAGGCACAAAAGTTGCCAAAGAAACTCGCAAAACAAAGAATCAGAGTGTTTCTGTGTATTTATTCATAGTGTTACAGTCAAGATGTTGCTGATGCACAGAAGCCACCTTACAGCAGTAACTTCAAAGCTATACCTGTACAAAGCTGTAGAACGGTATCACAGAGGAAGCGTCTTATCAGAGCACTATATGTAGAGAGTAGCTTTGGTCAACTAAACTGCCTACTAAGAAGTCTTAAAACCCCACATACAGAAACTCTTTTCTACAAATCAGCAATTGTTTTTTTTATTTGGGTTTTTGTAGGGTATACATCCCCAGGAGAATTACAAACTTGACCCTGTGTATCCCATATCTTTCCAATTAAGCTCCCAAAGTCAATTACTAAAGGCTTGGAATTAAAGTCATAATTCAAATCTGAAATTTTACATCTTCAATGTGCATATTAATGATTTGACAAAAGCCTGTAGGAAATAGCAGAATTCCTTTAAGTCTACTTTACTCAGTGTTTTAGATTGATTTGTTTAGATACTCAAACCAGAACAGCTTTAAAAACTTTAACAGGTATATTGATTAACTTTTGCACACTGCTAGTACTCAACCACTTACTACTATTTTTCCATGTAGTAATCTGACCTTGCTATGTTACCGGTAGCTAAAGTAATCTAATGAACATTAATTAACATTTGCACAACACTAATGTTGTTACCTGCAGTTCTACAGACGGGAAAAGCTGAGACACAAGGAGGAACTCTTAGATCACACAGTGAATCAGCAGGGGCACAGGAATAGAGACAATAAATCCACCCTCCCATTTCTACACTGTCTGGGCTAGGCCCTTTTTACATGACTAAAACCATCCAACTAATTCTACTACTTCAAAATAGTGCTTCAAATTAATTCACTGAATTTGATATTACAGCTTTCACCCAATACTGATGGGTTTGATTTTCATTTACTCTAGATTCTTATAAGAAAAAACAAGGTTCCTTCTGAAATTATTAGAAAGCAGCAGCTAAATTAGAAATTTAGCAGAGCTAAATTAAGAAAGTTCCCATGATTTCACTTCCTCTTCCCACCTGCTTCTGTGGCAGAGTGAGCAGGGAAGAAGTTTCCCAGGTCTCCATATAGAGAAATTTCCACCAGAGTCTCCCGGCTGATTCAGCAACAGACCACAGGAAAAATCACTGATTATAGCTAGAGCTCTTCAATTTCCTTTTGCCTGCAAATTCCTCCTCTTTCCCAGTAACATTGGGAGCATCGTTCAGATGTTACTGATATCATCTAGTACTTTTGGTTACAGCTCTGCCTTCCCATATATCAGTAAGTCCATTTGCTCTAGTACTTTGGTACTTAGGACATCAGTTGTGAACTTCAGAGCTCTCCTCAGAGGAGCATCTGGCTCACCCAAAGTCAGGGAAAAGCGAGTCCCCAAGTCTCACCCTACCCCACATGCTTTTGAGACACAATGAACACTTTCCTGAAACAAACATGAGCATCCAGGAAGAGTTGTCCTGCAGAGACAAATCCAGTCCTCATATCAGTTCAAACTGATCATGTGTAAGGATCACTTCCAGATGTGTTCACACCTCTTTTGCACGTTTGATCTCGGACTATTAAAAGTCCATTCAATGAAAAAAATTGCAAAAGCTTGGTGTCCTTCACCAAGGGACATGACACTGAGCAGTCATGCAGATTGCTCCAGGGACTACCAATTGCACAAGGTTTGTAGAATCTTATTTGTCATTTTATCTTGCCAATTTGTTTGCATAATAGTTGGAAAGTGGTGCTGATTAAATTTCTCCTGCAGTTTGATGGGCCAGTACTAACTTGCCTCTGGTTCAAAGCCAAAACATAGAACAAAGTGAAAACTAAAGCATTTGTAAAAATCAGTATCTTGTGCTTAACTGAGCTGCTAATGTTTCTCCTAAATTTAGATAATTATTTCCTAGTTGGTGGTTTACTAATTTCTCTAAGATAACCAAAGCCCTCATCAACAGTTACACCAACTCTACTGCAATTAAAACTTACCTTTTATTTCTCTAGTCTCTAGCAATTCTGCTTCTTGAAGTTTGTTCCTTTTACATAGAGAACATATCCAACCCAAAGGGATCTTCATTGATTTATGCCAATTACAAATCTGAAAAGGTTTGCTGCTGCCTGGAAGGGACGCGTACTTATTCTAACTGCTTCTTCTAGAGTAATATCTATGGTTACCAGTGGAGTTTTCCTCTGCGTTCAGTTTAACACTGATAAAATCAGCAAGATTATGCAATTAGCAAGATACTATCCAAGATTTTGATTAAATTTTAACATTCAGAAGATCTACATAAAGCTTTATGCTTCTGCGTTGGACAATTAATACAACTTTGGTCTTAACAAAAATTCATTCTCCATATGGTGGTAACAAGTTAGACACCTCAAAGTTCACTAATCCTGGTAATGATATAATCAATAAGGCACTTGTGTTCTTTCTAGAACTCATACCATGAGATATCGTGCCTGAAGTGCAGTCTATAGATGACACTTGATTCCCTAGATATAATGAAGACAATTACAAGTAACATCAAGCCAGTAATAATGATTTTGGTGTCCATTCTATTTCCAGCCCAGATAATGAAATATCCTACAAAGATGTGTTTACAACTACTTCATGAGACCACAGTAAACTGAAGCAATTCTAACTAGTTCTGCTTTTTCCCCCCACTTCCATTAATGAAGAATGTCATGACATGTCCATTATCATGAGATCTTTTTAGATTACAAATCCATCATTTGCAATAAATAATTGATGCTAATACTTTAATAAGTCACTTGAAAACATTCATTACTATCTGACCAGCTTCCGCTTGTGCTTAACCACAGTAGAAGCAACCTATTACCATGGCCTCAGATTCTGACACACCTCAGAAAGCCCAACGTCACTGTTAGGAGGTCATTTTTACAGATGTGTGTATGCTTTCCCATTGCAATCACAAAAGAGCAAACATCGCCTGATTTAAGTAACCTGTTGTTTTGAGATGAGTATGTGGAGAATTACCGTGACCTTGATCCATCCTTGTGTAGCAAATGTCTAGATGACCTATCAGCTGCAGCTTGCAACACCTTTTCCAGGCTGTTCCCCACTTAGAGTGAATGGCGCAACCCCAAGCAGAGCCAATGTACTTTGGAACATTCACCAAAGTATTTTACTGTTCCCACAGCATACAACTGGTTTAAGGATTATTCACAGTAGGAACACCCATGTCATTAATCCTCTTGGCAAATAGTAGAAATAGAAAATGCCAGAACTAAAGCTTTTTAAGAGTGCTCCCAAAGGTCAAGATTTTGTCCAAATGTAGTAAGAGCCTACAAAGCAAAGTCTGATGAAACAGGGTGATCTTACCTACAGTTACAACAGTGACAGTTGCCCTATCTTATACCTTCAGGGAAGGGTTTGTTAGGAACCGTGCTATCATCCAGCCCCTCCCTAGCTTACTATTCTTTACAACACTTAATTTAACCACATCTAGGGAAATACACACCTACTCTCCTCTTTTGCAAAGCATTGTATAGGTTTCTCATGTCAGTGACGAGGGGAACAGTAGGGGAAAGCCACACAATACTTTTCAAAAGGGGATGAAATTGATGCTGAATATTTTCCAAGTTCAGGTTGCCTTTGGCTATTTCATGAAGGAAGTATATTCAACTATGCAGAGCTCTTCAAATCTTCTAGTCACACCTTCTTGCAAGTTCAAGTGTAAGATCTAGAGTTTCCTGGACATACTCATCTATTGTTGAAACAGGCAATCCCTGAAAAATGGTTTGTCATACCCTTCTAAAGACAGTATCTGTCATAGCATAGAAGTTGTGGGAAGCAGTGTGTGTGAGCATTTACCATGGCTAAACATCACATTACGCCAAGTCATTTAATCTCTTGTCTCCACAGGCAATCATACTACCTTTCAAAAGCTATTTATGTAAATTTCATCCTGCTCTTTGCTTATCCTTTTATGATTTTTTGCAACACCAAAACATGTGCAAGTATATCTTGACCCTTACAACATTACAGATTTTCATCTCCAAGGCACCTGGACCCCACAGCCTCCCCAGCCATTGCACATCTGGAAAGCACCCCTCTGCACTGAATACACAGGTTGCCCTTCTCTGCAAAGGCAACTACTTGCAATACCCTCCCAATATCCTTTCAAATCCAAGTTAATTTTCCCATGAACTAAGCATTCAGATAAGACCAAGGCAAAGATATCTCTCACTGATGCTTGTCTATGTGCTGCAGTAAAATTCCTCAGCCTGTATCCACCACAGTGGTAGCGTTAATGGTTTTTAGCCAGTGGGAATCGGCAGATCACATCCATGAAAGACCACTGCTGTGTGAAGCTAACACAGGAGACCTGTTTTTTACCCCAGGCATAGCTGCATCAGGAGAATCGAGGGAGAGGGAGCTAGTGTGCCCTCTCTGGATACTGGGAGCTGTTCTCCAAGGTTCTTATACTGCTGGCAAAGGAGACTCTTGAAAAAGACATCAGTCTGCGTCCTGTTCCATTCTGGCACCTCGGTGAAGCTGGGACACATACAGTAGCCCACACACCAAATACATCCAGCAAGGCAGACACCTCTTCCCCAGAAGATAACAGAACTGTCAAAAATGTTGTGGGGTATTGCTGGGTTTTGGGGTTTGGTTGGGTTTGATTTGTTTGGGTTTTTTTAAGGCACTCAATTAAGATTGTTCTTCGTATTTCCCAGCATTAGTTCAGCCCACTCACTACTTTTCCAGGCAGATAAGCCCAGTTGTACCTCTAACCATTAAATGTGATCAGGTAATATGTAAAAAATACCTGCAGTGAAGGCATAAGCCATTCATGACACGCAGCTCCTCAGTCATGCCAGCATTTTTGGAAGACTACTAGTAGCAATAGTAGTTGGATACTTTGACCTAGAAGGGTGTAGAAAAAGAATTAAATTGAGCAAATTGCCAAAAGACCAGCTAATTAACTTCTACAACCAGTCCATCAGTGGGATGTAGTTTGAAGCACTGAGGACAGGAGATTCTTATAAACCTCCACTGTTTTATTTTCTAACCACTTTGTTCTAGCTGCACACATATGGAACTCTGGGGATCAGCGTGCACTGTGTTACTTACACCAGCCTTTCAGAAAAGCATATCCTATAACTGCATTTCTATAGGCAGCTGGAGTATGACAATATTAATGTCATTAGCTCAAATTTTAATGAGCAACACTGAGCTGCGCAAAGCATCCACAGAAGTTTTGCTGGTGCAATATATCAGGCAGGTTTCTCTCAGCTGAACTTTGCAAACAAAGGTTAAAGTTTTTCATCCATCATTACAAAGGAGCATAGCTACAAGGGCTCCTCTTCACTGACTGAGTAATCTGCTGCTTTACTATACTGCTAATTCCCCCAGACACTCTTCTATTCCCTCAGACATCAAGAAAAACTTCACTAATGATCTCTATAAGGTTGCAGGGTAGGCTTTTATCTTTCAGGGACACTTTGTGATTCAGACAATACAACTGCAGTTGTTCTCTTGCTCAAAGGGAAACAAATAGCTTATTTTACTCTTAGCTCCTAAACAAGGCACCTACCTTCTGACATCTTTTAATGTCAGCACTTGAACCTGAACGTCACTTATGGGGAGGCTGCAGCAAGCAGGCTGCCAGCAGGACAGAAAGCCATCAGGATCTGCACCCTAAGTACTTGGAGGGCACATCCCATCCCACACTGCTCTGTCCCAGGATACAGGATACCCACCTCCTTACAAGGGGACATACAGACCCCACTGACAGAGACAGTACCTAATCCCTAGCAGAAGCCCAAGCTGGGAGGACTCCCAAGGAGGAGCCCATGGACACACCTCACCAGGGAGGTGACTCACACTGGGAGAGAACCGGTAGGAACCACTGGACTGGTTCCTTTGGAACCATACTCACAGGCCACTCCAGAGCTCCAAGTGACACCCACCTTGACTGCAGGGACATCACCCTCACTCTGCCCCCAACACAGACAGCCCCAGACTCCAGCCCTGCTTGTAGAGGGAGCACACTGCCCGGAGCACAACAGAGTGGCCTACCTCCCTGCTAAAACACAGGGGTCAGCACTGATCTACTGCTGCACCACCCAAAACATACCATAACATTCTGCTTGTTTTTAAACAAGAAAGGGCAAGTGCATTCACACTCACGCGCAGACACAATCAGACATCAAAAGCTTCCCTAGAGCAGGGAGGGGGCTCCAGGCAGACAGGACCAGGCAGCCATTTTGCTTACCCACCCGCAGGAGGAGACTGTTGGGCACAGGCCCAGGATGGATGGTGGCCCACGGCACTCAACAAGCCCAGGGGCTTCAGAGGTTGCCAGAAGGCAAATGCCACAGCACAGGGCTGTCAGACTGCCCGGGCCACAGCCATTGCAACAGGGCCAGGGCTTTTCTCACCAAAACACTGAGGCACCAGAGGAACACCCAGGTCACAGCCAGCCCTCTTGTTGCCCTTCCTCCTCGTTTATTAACTATATACAGGTGCACTCAATTAGTTACCAACACAGCCCACCTGTGGCAGGGCCCAGGCATTGTCCCAGAGTACAGCTGAAGGTAAAAAGCCTTATTTAAGCCTCTCGGTCAGGTGTGTGCTAACACACTTGTTTTGTTATGCCCCGCTGTCCTCATCACTCAACAGCCCCCTGTCAAAGGATCAGCAAAAGGATCTCTGATCCTTTCTTGCCTTCTCCTTGGGCTGAAGGAAATAAACATTTATGCCAAGACTTGGGAAGAGAGTTGCCACAGATGCCAGATGAGGAGGCAGGGAAAGGACAGACATTAAAGCCCAGCTACCCCTATGAGCCCCCAAAAGTCACTGAATTCTGATGGGGATCATACACAAAGAAAAAAATTCTCCTACGGCAGAAATTTATCTGTTCCCTATTTTCCCCTATGAAGAATGGCATCGCTGTACCTTGCATTTAAACACACATGCTTCCATTGAGTTATTTAATAGAATCATAGGATGGGTTGGGTTGGAAGGGACCTTAAAGATCATCCAGTTCCAGCCCCCTGCCAATGGCAGGGACACCTCCCACTAGACCAGGTTTCTCAAAGCCCCATCCAGCCTGGCCTTGAACATCTCCAGGGATGGGGCAGCCACAGCTTCTCTGGGCAACCTGCTCCAGTGTTTCACCATCCCCAAAGTGAAAAATTTCATCTTAATATCTAATCTGAATCTCCCCTTTTTCAGTTTAAAACCTTTCCCCCTCATCCTATGGTTCCCCTCCCTGATAGAGTTCCTCCCCATCTCTCCTGTAGCCCCTTTAGGGACTGGAAGGGACTGGAAGGGGCTCTAAGGTCTCCCTGGGTCTTCTCTTCTCTAGGCTGAACAATCCCAACTCTCTCAGCTTGTCTTCATAAGAGAGGTGCTCCAGTTTTCTCCACTCCCTGTGACAGCTCAGTTAAATTGGGAAGGACTCATTTGACCATACAAGCTTCTGGATGGACACCATACTCCAGTCATAAACTGGGTAAGCAGCTTTAGGCAAAGTATACGGCAAGTGAAAAGAGCCACCACTGCCACAGATGTTGTTAACCCTTCCCTGCAGAAAGAAGGGAACCTATGTAAACTGTCATTAGGACAGTGCATCACTGCAGTGCATTATTCAGAACGTGGTGGCATCAGTAAGTTCCAATAAAGTCATAAGCTCCTCCTTTCTGTAGAAACATAGCCCCAGCCCTAGAGGCCTGGAGTGAAGTAGGTAAGACAGACAAAGACTGTGGAAATGAGGTATAACAAATTATTTTCCCAAGGTCACTCAAGAGGGCTGTGGCAAGATGAAGTACAAAACCTGAGTCTGCATCTAGTTGTTAACCACAGAGGCCTCGTTCCCTCATCTCCCAGTCAGTACATATATCTTTTGCCTCCTGCCTTCCTCCTCCTTAATGTTACTTCATTTCTGAGGTTTAGCTCCTGGCCGATGCCACATTTGGCAGACAGTGCCTACACGTCACAGCTCTAGGAGCCTTATGTTATTATATTTGCCTATTTTAATAATGGTGTTTGTCTCCGTCTTCCCTCTTTTGCCTTGTCACGTTCTCCACCTGCTGTTTCTGAATTGTTTTTACAGGCTGCGATCCCAATCAAACCCAAGGCCTGATATACAGGTACTTTTCATTAAGGCATTAATCTTATAACTAGTTCTTGTTCAAGACTGGACACAAAAATACTAACCGTTTGAAGGCAACTGACCCTTTAGCATCTATACTTTAAAGATTTAATACCATCAACACACTCATAGATCTTCACTATATTAGTCAAACATTTCAGGCTCAAATTTCCTCTGCTTGTATTTCTGCAAAGCTACAACAGCATAATATGTCACACTGGCAGTTTATAGAATCATAGAATGGTTCAGGTTGGAAGACACCTTAAAGGCCGTCAAGTTCCAATCCCCCTGCCCTTGGCAGGGACACCTCCCACCAGACCTGGCTTTGAACACTTCCAGGGATGGGGCAGCCACAGCTTCTCTGGGCAACCTGTTCCTGCTTCTCCTAATAGAAGCAAAAAGACGAGACACTGCTTACCATGAGGTGACAGAAAGGAGTTCTGCATGTATCTAGGCCCACGGAATCCATTCATTATCTTGATCTGTTGAAATACTATGATTATTTTTTTTTTCCTGGGATGCTTTTTAGTTTCTCAGCAGAGAGCAAATTATGTGATAAAAGTCCTAATAGAATTCAGAGGATTCATGCAGCTTTGGGATTAGATTCCCTTTTACTTCAATTCTCTCCTATGCTAAATGTTTTTTTGAATAAGCAAGCTTAGAAGAACTCCTTATTTTTAAACCTGCCTAATGCTTCCCATTGCAGAGCACCTATTTCAGTTGCTTATGCATTTGTCAGCCAGACCTGCTGGGCTGCTATTTTCCATACTAGGTGAAAAACTATTAGCCTTAGTACCCCGTTATTTGGAAATGTTCAATCAAAACTATCCATCCATTTCTAAGAACAAGGTTAAGGGTTGCTTTTGATGTTAAAAAATGACAGTGTTGACAGTTGTTTTCTTCAGGGACAGGGGGAGGGCAGGGGTGGTGGTGTTTTTTTTTACTAGAGAAGCATTTTCTATTAATAAGGGTGTTTAAATCTGACCTGGACCCAGCTTTCCCCAGAAAATCTGCCCATGTTTGCACAAAACACAAAGCCTTTGAAGGACAGCATATTTGTCTTCAGTACAGTTTTTAAATGGCTGGAATTTCATCCCGAGCGTGCATTCGCACAACTCCTCTGTGTGCCAGGGTTGTGTGTGCATCACCCCACACAGGACAACTGTTCATGCCTAAATCTCATAGATACTTTGGGTTACTGTACTGTCTGTTTACATGCCATCATCACAAAAACACAGCTCAGGCCCATATGTGGCAGAACTAAGTTTTCTGTGTTTTGTGTGTGCAGCATTTCAGGGCCAGAGTGGTGCAAGGGCAAGGAAAAGCGAAGGGGCAGTTTGTCTGTCCCTCCTGCTGGTACTTGGGCAGTACGGGGAAGGAATGTGTCTTATTCTACAGCAGGACCTGAATCAAGAACATGGGAAATAAAGTCCAGGAAGTAAATTGGGGAAAAGTGCCTGAGCAGCATAGCCTGGGATGGAGGCGGGGAAGAATCTTTGAGGTCCATGGGGAATAAATGGGAATTGGAAGGCAAGCAAAGGACAAAGGGTAGGGAGGAATGCTGGTTAAGGGCATGGAAAGATAGAGGAACTAACAGAGTAAGGATATTATCATTATGCCTGGGAACAACAGGGATGGAAGGTAATAGATGGAGGGATGAATGGGTAAATCTGTGCCCACCAGAATAGTCCCCTCCAAAGCCTGTAACTGTTGGGAAGACCTTGTGGTTTCCCCACTGTCAGAGAGCACCATTGAAACTTGCTTGAAAAGAGTCCTGACCCCTTCTAGTACTGATCTGCTAAAGCCAGAACAGCCTCCTCTTGGTGAGGAATCACCAATGCCCTCAGGAAATCTCTCTCTCTATTCAGCCTGACTCCGGTTTCAAACAGAGGAAATTTAAAAACAAGATGAAAATATGAAAGGAGCATTTCTCACGGGGCAGAATCAATCACCCCAAAGCGATGCCAAAATCTGCGGAAGCTCAACCGAAGCAGCCTGAAGCAAACAAAGGCACACACTGATTTCAGCTGGCTTTACCCAGCAAGACCAAAAGAAAAAAAAGCCATCAGGCTGGCTGATGGTATACACGGGCGTGAAAACAAACTTGTCACATTGAAGGTATCGTGCCGCTCGCTCAGGAGTCACACTAAAGCCACGGTGACTTTTTCTCAGTCTCCCGCTGTTACAACATGGGAGCATTCACCTGGGTCAGCCACTGGTACTCAAACCTTGCCATGCTTTAACGGTTGCACAACCAACCAGCTCCGTAGGACAGTGTGGTTCATGTACTGGCAGTCGTTCTTGCTTTATTTACACAGAGCAAATCTGTTGCTCATCGCTGTGGGAAGTTTTAAGAGAGGACAAACACAGGATTATCGCTTAGAAATTATTGGCTTCTTTCTCTGCGCTCAGAGCCTTGGCCGGGGCCACCCACACAGCTGTCGCTGGGGTGAGCTGAGGTGAGCTGGGGTTGCACGCAGGAGTCCTCGGCTTCCAACCCCACACTCAATTACTCGACCTCTCTGGCAACTCTGCTGGATGTAGAGGCTTATACCATTGTGGATTTTCCTCAGCTGGCACCACGGGTATCCCCCTGTCCTGGTTTGAGGATGACCAAAGTTTGAGGTGGCCAAGAAGGCCAATGGCATCCTGGGGTGCATCAAGAAGAGTGTGGCAAGCAGGTCGAGGGAGGTCATCCTCCCCCTCTGCCCTGGTGAGGCCACCTCTGGAGTCCTGTGCCCAGTTCTGGGCC
>JAHREE010000519.1:1120363-1146695 GCA_033628505.1 Tringa tobata
GGGGAGAGGAGACAGAGGCCCAGCTGGGATTGCCACAAAGAGAAGGTTGGTGCAGAGTCCCAGTGGCATTCTAGAGGAGCACCGTGTACCGCTACATCTCCTTGGAGGCTTTTAGTTTAATCTTTACCACTGCAGGAGGACCCCAGCATTGCACTAGATGGGTGGCTGCCATTTCCCAGGGTGGTGCCGGTGCAGCACAAGCTACATGTGCTCAGAAGCACAGTCCTGCTGGACTCCAGTACCCCTGAGCAGCAGAAGGTGGCAGGATTTTAGTAGGATTTTAGTAGGGAAGGATGGACCCTTTTGGACTATTCTGAAACAAACTGGGCCCAAACCAGCTCACACCAGCCTCCAGGATCCCAGCTGCACAGATGCAAGGCTTATACTCCTGACTCCATGTCTTCACCACACACACACACACAGAGAAATAAAAGAGAGCAAAAATGATCTCCCAGCTAAAAGTCATGCTGAAGAAGAGCGAGCTCCCTTTCCGACAGTCAAATTGGCTCTGCAGGGCTCACAGATGTTTTTTTTCTTAAAAAAAAAAAAAAAATCACAGTAAAACCTTCATTTTGATGTTATTTAAGCAGATCCGACTCTCAAGATACATGCAAGAAACAGATGTGCAGAACAGAGAAGTGCCATTTTTATGGAGTGGTTCTTCAATGTTTGAACCACACTAGATTATATTTGGAGTGTAAGCTCCTCAGCTACACCATGTAATATTTATAACAGCTTACAGCAAATGGCCAAATCTTTCTGCCAGTGAAGCCATGTGCCTCTTTATCAACCACAGCACAAGGTGCCAATACACCAAAATAAATGGGATATTAATACCCCGTTGCCCTACACTTTCCAGATATCCCACGCTTCACCCCACATCAGATTTACTTCTCTTTCTCTGCTGTTGCTTGAACAAGGGGTTACTTTTCCCTTACTGTTCTGTCCTGGGCTGCGAGTTCAGGGAGCACAAGTCAGTGGAAGTTGTTTATCAGGCAGAAGCAGAGCCTGTACCGTTGTCAAGTCCCTGAATCCCTCATGTTAGTGTTTTTCTCTGATACTCTGTCCCATATTTGGGCTTTGGGTAAGCTGACAGGAATGTAATTTCTATTTAAAGATACACTGTCTGTTACTTTTATACTAAGTAATAAATGTGGGATTTGAAGAACAAGCATCAGGAAAAAACGGCTGGACAATTTATACATTGAGTCACCTCTAATAAAACACCATTAAAAAAAAAAAAGCTATTCTTATGCACTTCCTCATGATCTTCCCCAAAAAATTCCGTTGGCCTGAAATTTCCCATATTTGGTCTCTGCCCAAATGTGAATATTTAGATTCCTGCCAATTGTTTTCAGTCCGTTTTCAATTACATGAGGATGCAAAATAGACATTCCTTCCTATTCCTAGGGCTGGGGCTGTATTTTCCCATAGCTATACTGAAGCAATCTCAACACTGAAACCTAAGTTCAGTTGTAAAAAGCTATGAATAGGGTATAATGCCTTCTGTGAGTCTGGGGAATCCTTTTTAAGTTTTACAAATGCATTTTTACTGAGGAAAAGACTGTTACACTTGCGCCTCCTTCCACATATGTGCTGCATGTGTATATTCAGTCATAATTACTTATTGTTGAAAGCAAACGTATTTCTCCTTAGCCCCATTACCCTTCCTGAACATGGTCTTTGATAAAAGAGAAAACTGGGTTCTGTTATCTCAATTTCTGCAGATGGCTTTCAAAAGTACTTAGGAGTAAGTAATCATTTGACTCTCAGTGATTTTCAGCCATCGCTCGTGTATCTTTTTAATGTCCTCACCTGCATTCAAAATTCCCACTGGAGCTGATATCAATGTGGAGGAATAAGCCAGAAAGGATGCAGTGGGGTGTTGAGGTTGCAGACAGCACTGAGAATAGGCAGTGAACTAAATGCAGCAGATAAAATATAAAAAAATCTGCAACATTATAGAAAATTCTCCAAACACACCACTCCTGCAATTTCTTTGCAGAGACAAAGCCCCCCTGCAGCTGAATCACCACTTGTCTGAGTTAAAGCTACTGTTTGCTCTCTTTAAGCCTTGATTTAAAACACTGACAGTGACCTCCCTTCATATTGACTAATACAATTACCTCTCCACTTCCCCATTTCCCAGCCAGTGAAGCACAACGCTGCTCCTTGGAATTTATTAAATACTTCGTTTACCCAGTTGGAGTATTTGTGCACTCAAGTGCCACTTAGTGCAACTAAGCATGACAGATTCAGCATCCTGCCTGAAAACAAGTTTTTCAAAATCTAAAGTCAAATGAAAGAAGACCAATCCAATGAAAGCATTTTGCTTACAATTCATAAGCCTTTCCTCACTGTTTATAATCCAGACACTGTAGTTTTGGGAGATGACATGAAGCAGATATAGATTACTGACAAATAAAACAGATTCACTGCTTCTTATCATTGCAAAAAGTAAAAAAAATCTAAGGGCAGCCTTGAAAACATTCAGGTCCTTAGTTATGGCTTAGGTTTTTAGTTAGGAACTACTACTGATACCCTCTCTCATCCTGAATAACAGCTTTTTCTCCAATTAGTGCCACTAATTTCAGAAATATCATGCCAGCAGGAAAAGCCAGTCAGGTTAAAAATGCATGTCTTTTCAGACAGATTTCTCCTAAGCATGTGCAGAGCAAAAGGCTTCAGGATCCCACATCAGAAATAAGGAAAGTGAGTTGTAGCAAGAATAAACTCCCAGAGAAGAAAGAAAAATGAGAGAGCGCAAAAGGAATGAACAACAGAGATAAAGGCAGGAGGGGAGAATTTATCTTACACAAACAGAATTTGTGTTGGCCCATCCGTCCATGACACAAGCACTAATGAGGCTGCCCATTCATGGAGGCCTCCGATAAACATACAGATGGCCATTTAAATCACCACAATGGAGTATGTGTATTACGTGAGCCAGTGTTTTCACTTGGAGAGGGTCGAGAGGAAAGACACGGGGCTGGAGATGATGAAGATAACAGGCCAGGATTATTGCACTTTTCCTATGCCTCAGCCTTCATAAGTTCTTCTATGAAAATTCTCGTAAAGAGCTGGACTATAAAAATTCCAGACTTTACTGTTGGCATAATTGATCTCAGATATGTCACCACAGAAGGAGACAGAGGAGTATTCATGTAAGACATACAAATCTTGGAGAGGAACCAAGCGTAATATATAATCTTTCCTTCCCAGAAAACCATGCATGGTAGGTTTGGAATAGATTTAGACCTTTAAAACCTGTTCTCCGACCTGCAGCGTGTTTCAAACAAAAAGCTCTCAGGATCACAATAAAGAACACTTGGATTTGATAGTGTATTATTCATCTAGTTTTGAAATAATAATTCCTCAATAATACCTTCTTATTTCACAGAAAGGGGACTAAGGAACTTGCTCTTTAAAAGACCCTTCAAAGGGTCTAAAATTTTACAAAAAACAGAGACCAAATTCCCAGCTGGCACAAGTGGCACTGCCCCATTTAAGTATGTGATCTGGGGCTTAGAGAAACATTTTTGCTCAGGTTGAAAGTGTCCACTGACACTGTATGATTATTACAGCATCACTGCCAGAATTTTTAGAAGCCTGTTTTTTATTTATGCACCATGCTGTATGCTTTTTTTAGAAAATATGTTGTTGTTTGTTGTTGTTGTTGTTGTTACTGGCATTTTCCCCCTGGGGGTGGTTGGGAAAACCTGGTTCCCGTTTCTAGTAATTTTTTCCTTTGCAGTTTCCTCACATTCCTCTCCACTTTCCCTCACAAATGCTGCTCTTTGGTCTTCCTGACCCTTCTTTTTCTACACCCTGTTGTCTCTCTTGTCTTCCTTCTCTAGGGAGTACAAGTTCTTACCTTCTCCCCTTCAAAGCCACGTCAGTAGTGACTGGAGGCCACAACTGACATTAGAAGCCATCATACAGCATTGGGCACAGATAGTCAGTCCCCTTTTATGCCTCCTCTGCTATAGTTTTACACTGTCAGCATCTACCTCGTAAGCCATCAGGACATGTGGTGGCCCAAACTGATGGCTAAGGGCTCTATCTGTGGTCTCTTGACTGCACATCAAAGAGAGACTCACGCTGGGTTCAGCAGGCTGCACGTCAGACCCTGAGACACCATCAGGAATCTCCACCGGCGTGTTAGAAAACCAGCTGAAGGAAAAGCAAAATAAATTTTCCTGTGGAAATTAAACCCCGTGCCCAAGCTGCTTACAAAGTTAGTCTTGAGAGCGTGTGGGGGCGGGGGAGGAATTGCTTGCCTAAACTCTGTGTGTGTTTGTCTGTGTCTGTGTGTGTGAGTGAATGAGCAGGAGGCATCCTGTGGGGCTTTTAGGGCTGGTTACATTTAGCTGCTTTGTGGCTGGTGCCAAATGTTTCGTAGCTGTGACTCATTGACCGACTGGCTGCCTTCACATCTTGCTTCATTGTCCTTTTCTCCTTATAAAGGTTACCCCTCACCCCCCTACCCGAGATGTCAAGAACAGCGATTCCAGATGCAAGGGAAGAGTTTTCCATCACAGCGCGTTACAGACATGCCTTGAACGAAGATTTGCAACCCAAGTGGCCGCTGTTAGACTGCTGAACACCTTGAGAGCAACGCTGAGGGATGGAAGTGGATGCTCGAGGCAGGCTACACCTTGTTACGTGGCCTCCAGGTGAATGACAGATTAGCTGGTGAGATATCTGGAGGTGTGCCTGCGCGTGGCTCAGGAAGCAAATCCGAGTTCCTTGTGAAACGGACAGAAGTGTGTGGGATTTGAGGGGACTTGTGAATACAGAGGAAAAGGAAACAGGGATATTCTGAAGGAATTTTATCAAAACATACACCAGCCCCTGCCCAGCTTTAAAGGGAGAAAAACCAGTAGCTATTGGAAAGGAACAATATATTGATGATTGCATTCCTCAAAAGAGCTCAATAGGAGACAACAGCTGTCCACCTCATTTGAATCGGCGTGTGCTACCGGGGAAAGAGATGATCACAGACATCAGGACGTGTGAACTAAGGCTCCAGTTCTACAGTGCTTTCCAAAGGGGTGATTCTCTAAGCCTGGGGAGCCGATACTCCTCAGCTCTTGCGCAGAGATGTTGGACGCTTGGCAGCACCAAGTTCCCCATCTCTAGAAACACCCGGTGCCAAAGAGGCGGTGACAAACAGACCCTGGGCGGGGATTAAACCGGCAGCATTTAGTGCTGAGGATATTTAAGGCTTTTGAGCTCATCCGTCTCAGTTTGACTCTCCCTAGGCAGGAAATTGCTAATTACCTTTCCATAGCAGGAGCAGTTCAGCTCCTCCAGGGCAGGGGAGTGAGAATTGGCCATAATTACAGGAGGAGCTACAGAGCACTCTCTCCCTGGTAGTGGAGGGACTGAGCTGCAGCCAGCGTTTACAGGCTGGTTAGTGTAACTGCTTGCAGTCAGTACTTACAGCCACTTCTCAATTGCCCGTACCCTGGGAAAAATGGGATGCTGTCAGCATAAAACTTAAGAAAAAGAACAACAGGAATCAAATTATCTGTTTTCTTTTGATATTAAATCAATCATAATTTAAACAGTTACAGTAACAATAAGATTTTTTTCTAGCCCTCCAGTGCTCCTTTTGAATTACACCCACAACCCATGGTTTGGAAAATTTAGTTTCCGAATGAGTGAACTATATATTAATTCAATAATGGCTTGAATAGGGGTGAGGGGCATTGTTCCTAAAAAGAGCTGTGTGAATATTTTAAGTTATTGAGTAGGAGGGGTGGTAACGAGAACAATAGAAGAACTAAATTATTGTTATTTTGTCTCTTCTAGACCTCAACGCTGTCATACGTTTGCCCTTTCCCCTGAAGTGGGGTTTGTCCCCCCTGATGGGCTCTTGGGTGGGGGGGCTGTCTGAGCTAACACAATTATTGTGTCAAACTCTTATCTTAGTGGAACCCGCCCTTGACTGACTGTCTTCTCTGATTGTTAATGAAATGTTTATTGCAATTAGCACCCATCTTCTTTTAGCTGGGTCTGGTGGAGGACTGTGTTTAGAAAGCTCTCAGAGGGAAGAAGAGACAGGTAAGAAATGGATTAAGAAAAAAAAAAAAAGGAAAATAAACCATAAAGAAAGAAGGGGGCTGGGAGAAGAGAGAGAGAAGAAATGTTGGGAAGGGAAAAATTTCAAGGAATAGAATTTGCAAGAACATTTCCGTGGTGTACTATTTATGGAGACCCTAAAAGGCTGATAAAAAGTACAGGAAAACCGTGGAGCCTTTCCTCTGGCTCCGTAATTTAGCTTGAGGTGGTCCCAGACGTGGTTGCAGGGTTGGTTCTGCTTAGAAACCGATCATTCGGGTCACGAGTGAACAGGAGAGGGCAGCATCGTCTTAGGCTTACGGTAAGAGCTGAAGGGTAGGGGAACGGCACATGGACAAACAGATCATTGTGGGTCACCGGGCAATAAAGAGATTGATGAAGGCAGTTTCCTGGCAGGTACCTCACTGGAAGAAGTGTCTGCTCGGGAAGAGGATAGAAGAAACAGGGGTTTTCTAAGTGCAGAGCGGAAAGCAATGGGAATGTGGTATTTCAGCAGTGCTTCTCAGAGAATCACAGAATCATAAAATGGCTAGAGTTGGAAAGGACCTTAAAGATCATGGAGTTCCAACCCCCCTGCCACGGGCAGGGACACCTTCCACCAGACCACGTTGCTCAAAGCCCCATTCAGCCTGGTCTTGAACACCTCCAGGGATGGACTTGGCTCAGTTCAACAGCTGAGCAAAGAATGCAAAGCTCAGTGTTAGGCAGCATATACCTAATGACAGAGCCTTCTAGCAGTTCATCCAGTCACATTAAAAGCCCTGGAGGGAAGAAGGGCCCAAGGAAGATGGTTAATATTCAAGGTTCACCTCCTCCAAGCCCAGGAGCAATGCATCCTAACAAAGAGGAAGTCAAGCAAAAACACCAGGATGACCGCATGGATGAACAAGGGGCTCCTGGAGAAACTCAAACACAAAAAGGAAGCCTGCAGAGGGTGGAAGCAAGGACAGGTAGACTGGGAAGACTACAGAGAAATTGTCCGAGCAGCCAGGGATCAGGTTAGGAAAGCTAAAGTCCCAGTAGAGTTAAATCTGGCCAGGGATGTCATGGGCAACAGGAAAAGCTTCTACAGGTACATCCGTGATGAAAGAAAGACTAGGCCAGACTGGATGGGGCTTTGAGCAACCTGGTCTAGTGGGAGGTGTCCCTGCCCATGGGATGATTTTTAAGGTCCCTTCTAATCTAAACCACTTTGTGATTCCATGATTATATCTCATCCAAAGATAATTATAGTCTTACAAGATAAGAAAAATTCTTTCAAAGATGCACAAATTACATACAAAGGGTGGGAAGCACCCTGCCTGGTGTGCCACACAGCATCAGGACAGCACCAGCAGGGCCATGCTCCCCTGCTAACCATCAAACCACATCAAGTATGTCCATTGCACGAGCGCAGGGCACTATTTTAATGACACAATGGATTTTTGAGATGTAATCAGCAGACCAGGATTGCTGATTCAGCTTCAGCTGAAGGATCAATGCTCTGCTCTAGTATGTTGTTTCAAATCAATTTATTTGGTTATATAAATATATGAGAACAGCTTAAGCCCTGGCAAAGACACAGTAGCCTTGGTTACATCAGTGGAAACTCCAGTGTAGTGACTTTAAACAGAGGACAAAATTTGGTCCGTTAACTTGTATTTTTCTTCTCTGACAGCAGTTATTAGAGGCGGTTGTTGATTAATGAACTGCTCTGGGCAGGAGTTCTCTCTGACATATGACTTTTTAAAGTTATGCAGTGTGCAAAATCACATGGCAGAGAAATTCCCACGCACATAAAAAATAGCCATACCTATCAGTTGCAATCTTGGCTCTGCTTCCTTTCTGCCACTATGCTATGCCTGCTTCAGTGAAGAGAGAATAATTCTCTTTACAATTGATGGTTCTGCTAGTACAGTACTGAATCTGCAGAGTCGTACAAGATTTGCTGCACTGCACCCTTTTCCAATCAGGCTCACAATCTGGAGAGGGAGAAGAGGGCCATTTCAAAAGAGGGTAATGGTACCTTGGTTCCCAGGGAGTTATTTTGTTCAATCATTTTGCAATATAGGTGAATCACAGAAATCTTTTTCATTTCAGAGACAATGTTTTAATATCTCTGTTCTATTCCCGAGGTACAGAGTGAGAAAACTGGGGTTTCATTTACTGAAGTTTGATGGTTAGTATTTTGCTGTCTGTGTACATTAATTGTTTGATCTCTCTGTGGAAATTATCAATAAAATACCGATACTGAAAGAAGTCTTCTTGGAGATGACTGGGGGGGGAAGTCTGTGAATGAGAACACCAAATACACCTAAGCCTACGTAAACCATGAAACATCGGTACAGAAACATGGGCAGAATTTTATAAATTCAGAGATAAATGACTTCCAGGCCTTTTTATTAAAACAGACATTTCGAGTAACATTTTCTAACTGTAAAAGTATTTTTGATCCACCGTTTTGTTACATGTGAAGTTGTATTGATTACCCTTCAGGTCTTCAGGGAACTGTTGAAATGGAAGTGGTATGGTTTTGGCAATTTTTAAAATTTGATCTTAAAACCAACTTTTTCTTTCTTTCCATTATTTAACTTCAATAGCTTTGCTAGAGTGAATGAACCATTATTACTGGCATGTTATCATATAACTGAAGGATTGCATATGGTTGAGGATAACTGAAATATGCTATTTTAAACACATTTTCAAAATAATACTGCCAGATGCTCTTCAGTACTGAATGAAACATCTTATCTTTTCTAGCCCAATGTGTAGGAGTGGCATTTGATGATTTAAAATCAAGTTTCCACCCATAGTCTCATCATGTATGAAAGGAAAACTAAAAATCTTGTGAAAGAAACACTAATCCTTGAAATTTTCAAACAAAAAGGAGTCTGAAACAATGCTACCTTGGGTTTTCTGCTTTATAGTAATATTTTTTGCTTTAAATATTCTGAATCAGAAGGAAAAGTAATATTTCAGTGTCAAATTTCCCAGAAAACAGAAATTCCATGCCTTGATCAACTATAATTATCAAACGAATGAGTAATCCATTTTCTCCCAGGCCCTCAGTTTTGTCAGCACTAAATTTACACACAATCATTTTTTAAGGAGATACGGGAGGAAATGCATAAATGCCAAGAATGTTTGTTCAGGGAAATGACACACCATCCTTTTCCCAACATCTGGTTATTCATGAAGGGCTCACAAATCTTCTTTTAGACTTATTAAGCATGAAGTTATCTATTCTGAGGGGATCTGTGATAGAAGCAATTTTTTTTACTGTAGGGAAGTTTGAGCTGAATCCTAGTACAGACAGAGAGGAGACCCTGGAAGAAGGAGAGCGGCTTTTGTTGGTCCATGGCTCAGGAGCATTAGCCGCCTTCCTCTCCAGATCTCTATTTTTAGATGACCTCCAGTGCATTAGATCAAATGTATAAATTGGATGAGGTTAAACTGTCTCTCTCTGCCTGTGAATACGCAGCTCCCAGTGGTGTGGTGATGTCTGTGGAATTCAGCTAACTGGTATTAACCCGAACCTTGTCAGTCCTTCTATTAAACATGGGCCTAATAACCTTTTGACAATTGGAAGTTAAATCCTCATTTAATTTATGCTGATGTGGACGTAAACATGTCAGCAGAGGTTTTCTTTCGCTTTGACATTGTCTTCCTTACTGTATTAGCAGCTCACTGCCATCATAAAAGGTCTGTGCAGGAAAAAGTTTATCATCCCTGAAAACAGCAGAAACCCTGTGATTTCTACTCTTGTAGCAGTTCGATTTTATTCCAACTGGTGTCATCAGAGCAGATTTTATATGATGGAGCATATTTCTGTAGGCATAGGTGTGCACTTATAAACATAAATACACACAGTAGCTAGTACACCACTTATTAATTCATTACCCAGGCAATAGAATAAGTAAGTATGATTCAGCAGACCACAGAAACCACCCACAGCAAGTCCCTTTTGCAAAGCATGAGCCCACTTTGCTTCGTGGAGCTCCGGGTGACCTGAAACATCGAGTATCGTTTGTTTAGCCCTTGCACCGAGAAGGGAATTTCACCTCAAAACCATGTGGCACGAACTGGCAGCCCTCAAGCTCTGCAAGATTTATGGGAGGCTGCTGGTGGTGGCGTGTCACTTGGTAACATAGGACTGTGGCTGTGGAGGGAATTCCGGGGGGTGTGGAGGCGCGCTAAGGAATTAAATGGAATGGGATTTGCATTAGAGCTTCACCGGAGTTAATCAGCTTTGTCCCTGAAATCTGGCTGCAACTTGCTGTATGGCTTCCTGCTCTGGTCAACAGAAACTCTTAAGACTACGACGTATAAAAATGCCTCGAAGAAATACAAGAGGAAAGGAAGCAATTATTCCAGTTTCAGCAAGATAAGTGCCTAAGGGATCAACTCCCCGTCTAAAAAGCGTATTGGCATCCTCAACCTCGTGACACGGATTCTGCAATGAAGAAAACCCACATATAGAATGAGGTCAAAAAGTTAGCTGCGGGTGTATTGTCTGGGCTTTAAATTTAACCTTGCCTTCTGTCTAAGCCCAGATGACAGAAGCATTCTGCTAAGTCTTTGTTGCTTGCAATTACATATATTTTAAAATATGTGGAAAGCTCTGTGGCTCCTTCTCTTCCAATGGAGCTGGGTATTCAGTTCAGCAAGTAGATGGGCTGATGGATACAAAGGTCACCAGTTACTTCTTGTGGCAAATTAATTTTATTCAGTATACCTCATTATTTATCCTGTGTACATCAAAAAGAACACTCAGCTTAGACTGAAATGTGTCTGGATTCACATTGATAGAGAGATGAGAATTGCCAGACTGGACTAGCCCTGTGTCAGTCCACATAGTCCAGCAATCTGTCTTTGATAATAACTAGCACCAGATACCGTAAAGGAAAAAAAAAAGCCTCTACCAAGCAATAACCCCAGTCATTAAAGCGTCTTACCCCAATCAGAGAGAAGTTGGTGCCCAAAGCATGAGGTCTTTTCCAAACATTTGCTAATCCGGCTGGAACATTATCAATGTAAATGTCTGATTCTTTCCAGATCTTGCTTGCCTCTTCAGAGAAACCGTGTAGAATAAAAGAGCAGTTAGATGAAGGAGAGGAAAGAAATTTCCAAAATGTGGGATATAAACAAAGAAGGTTTGGGGCAGAATGAAAAATAAACAGAGAGAGTGTCTGGAGGGGAGGAGGGAATGAAAGAAAAATTCTGTCCTTTAAAAATAACACAGGCTTCCTTTACAGCTCGCAAACCAGCGAGTCTTACCTTACAGGGAATAGTTTGTGACTCATACCCTGGTTTGGAAGTCCAGCAGAGATCAGCAAGATGTCAAACCAAAATTCAGCTATCTCTGCAAATGTGCTGATCAAAGTCCTACCCAAGACAGAGCAGCAGACGCTGTGGATTATGCGGACTCAGTGAAGTCAGAGGTGACCATGGAGGATCTGCAAGCCTAGATCCTCTGCCCCTCTCCTGCAGAACATAACAGTACAAGTAGGGCTTGACATAGAAAAGGACTGGGATTTTATCTGCTGTGTAGCTCGAGAGGCTGGAAGGAAAATCTCACTTCACTGATAGCATGAGGACTGGAAGCTACAGTTGCATCAATGATAATAAGAATACGGGACTAGCAAGATTTGTGCTTTCAAAGAACTAATACAGAAAAAATGTCTCAACCTCTTGCCCATGAAACCTGGTAGATAAAGCATTAGGATAATACACTCTAAATATGGTTTCCAGATCAGTCTAATATGAACATCCTGCTTTGGGAGACATAACAACTACTTGCTCAGGGATGCAGTGCACAGGGCGAGATGAAAAGAGACATGTAAAAGTCAAAATAGTTTGCAGAATAAGGGAAGATTGAACTCCCAGTCATAATCTCAAATACAGCAGAGAAACTCACTTTCTAGGGTTCTAATATTGTGAGATCTTCTCACCAATGTAGACTCCACACATGAGAAATAACCCTGCTTCCGCACCTCCTGAAAAAGTTTAAGGGCATAGCTAATGACATTCTAAAAGACGATTTCTGTGCTGATAGATGGTAGCACTGACATTTTGCATTTATTATTTAAGATTGTTTTGCACTTGTAGCAACAGTGAGTGCATTTTGAAACCCTGATGGTAATTTGACATTCGCAAATTTCTTGTCACCTGGCAAAGTCTGTTAAAATGGTACAAGCAATTATTTTAATCTTGTTGAAGATTAATCATACTTTAAAACATCGGTTCTGGAAATAAATTCTAAATGTTAATACTGATAAATTACTGTTGCGAATGGATCATTATGTAGAGGAAACATTTAGTTTAATTGGAGTTGTTCCTGAGCCACTCTACATACATTACATGCTGCAAGAAGCTGAAAGCAAGTTCTGGTCTTTAGAAGAAATACTGCAGTTAAACCATCCTGGTTTTAGCTTCTGTTGTAAAGGGAGGAAGGGAAATCGTGTCAGACTGGGTTAATCCAGCAGACAATTCCAACCAAACTGGACAGAGTGTTCCCAGGGCAAACCCAGCCAAAAGAAAGACTTTACTAGGGCTCTCCCATCATGAAAACAGACACTTCATGGGACACCACAGAATCTGCAAAAGACTGAGGCTTAGTCTCTAAGGGGCGAGACCTCTTCGTGCAGGAGGCAGGATGTTCAGGAACATCTTTAACATCTTGATGCAGCTGCTTCCTTCAAAGAGAAGTGCATCATCCGAGGCTGCTAAAATGCACCTGGTAAGTCATTTTAACCTTTCCTTCCCTTGTGCTGCCTTGGTCCTGGCTCTGTCCAAAGATAGAGTAGCCACAAATGGGGCAAAAATGCCCGTGTGCATTTTCTCCTACTGCTCTTTGGAGAAGTCCCGGGCTATGTTGGCAACGAAAATGGAAGTGAAAAAGAAAAGCTGTGCAAAGTGAACCTAACACTCTGAAAGCCAAGCCTGAGACCTGTTTCACATCAGTTCAGCATCCTCAGCAGCAGTGTCATTTGAGTTGCAGGGCTCCCAGACCACTCTGACGAGCCCAAAGCGCCCCTGTAGAACTGGGCTTACCTCTTTGCCCTGCCCTGTGACCCCTCTAAGCCTGGGCACCTGCCAGAATCTCTACATTTCTGCAGGAGTTCCCAACAAGCCAGATGCAAAGGCACGCTAGAGAAGCCTTGTCCAAAGGGTCCACTTCTGCTGCATGGCCTGCATCAGCCACATACAGAGTTGGGTAACAACTCCAGCACAGTCTCTGCAAGCCAGTTTCGTTAGAGAAGAGGAGGGTCTTATAAAAAAACCTTGTGCCTTCCACAGAAAAAGCATCAGAGGGGTTAGCTTTCAAATGCCAGGATCTCCTGGAAATGCTATTCATTTCTACAAAGGTCCTCGCTCAATGATAAGTGCTAGGACAAGAGGAAACAGCCTCAAGCTGCACCAGGGGAGTTTTAGATTGGATATTAGGAAACAATTTTACACTGAAAGGGTTATTAAGCATTGGAACAGGCTGCCCAGGGCAGTGGTGGAGTCACCATCACTAGAGGTATTTAAAAGACAGGTAGACATAGTGCTTAGAGACATGGTTTAGTGACGGTTTTTCTCAGTGTGAGGTTGACAGTTGGACTAGGTGATCTGAAACGTCCCTTCCAGCCCAGGCAATTCTATGATTCTATGATTCCTTCACTAACTCCAGGGTGCTGCTGTGCTCCCACATGTTGCAGGCACCATAGCTCTTGTGCCTCTGCAAGACAGAACTGTCTCCTTACAGTTGGGCCAACCTCTCACCATTCCCTACCACCAGGATGGCCAACATGATGGAGCAGCACTACTTGACCTGAGCATTTTTTTGATGGGGAAGCTTTTCTGCTAGAAAGCTGGCTAACAGCATGGACTCCTTCTACCCAGGTAACCACATTGCCCCAAGAGTAAGAATGGAGCTTTATCACGTTCGAGACCATGCAGGGAGTCCAGAGTTCTATGTCCCATACCCAATGAAATGGACTAAGAACTTGAACTATTTCAGGCTACCACATAACCCTGACATGTTAACAGCTTGGGCTGTTACGGAGCTGGGTTAGATTCAAATCCACGGGGGAAGGTAAAAGGTTTTGTATTCCATTACTGGCGCCAAACATTCTGTTTTCTTACTTGGCTTCTCTTTCATTACCATGTTTTTCGAAGCTGTTAGAAAGCACCCGTTAGCACTTCATTCTGTGTAGCTAATCTAATAAAGGGACAAGTGAAGTGGGAGGAGGGAGGAGGTGGGCAGGAATTATTATCCAAATTAGGTGTTAAACTTTGGCTTCTGCCCCCACCTTGGGTGAGAGTTACAAGGATTAGAGTGGAGAGAGGGAAAGGAACTTCTGTTTCTAGAGCATGACTATGAAAATAGACACACTGGTAACTATGAACAAAATGGAAAAAGTAAATACAGTCCATGAAGTAACACCATCGGGAAAACAAATGTTCTCAAAGAAAAATTTCAGAAACTGCATAATTCTCTGCAGCATGGAGCACTGAGAGCCAAGGTCTGTTTTTTTGGAAAAGTTCCTTTGCATCTGGATCCCCATCAGACTTGGAAGAAGGAGTAGTCTAGGAGGGCTGTGGTTTGGAGTGCGCCGGCACTCTCACTGCAGATTGTTCCATTTTCTTTGTAAAAACAGCAGAAGTTTCATGTCTGACAGTGAGTCTCCCCTCCTCTGTCTCACCTGAGATGTTTCTCGCCACAGCACAAAGCAAAAGCAGGAACTGGATACCGATGCCAACGTGAGACTCAAATCACCTACGGCTGATCATCTACTTTTGTAGATTTGCTGTAGCATCAGGCTTTGGTCACCTCAAGCCCTGCTTTTGCACTTCATGTGTGAAAAAGAGCTTGACACAGGTAGCAGCAGAAACTGGAAAACAAGACGAGTATATACGAGCTCAATTCAACCCCTAAGCAGAAAATATTGCTGTGGGTTGTGATGACTTTATGTTCCAAAGGCTGACACGACAGCTGTTAAGTTACGTCAGACCTTCGCACTGTGAGGCATCCAAATATCTTATGTGAATAACCAATTTAAGTAAGTTTCTCTTGTCACTTTTCCTCCTTTTCTGGGGAGAAGTTTGCATGAACTGAAGTCATAAGGCCTTTCTCGACACTGTCAGGAATAATCCCTGAATATAGTGGAAGAGTATTACAAAACAGCACAAAGTATATTTCAGTTACAAATTCCTGAGAACACCATCGCCCACAGACTGCAGAAAAAATTTTGGGTTTAGGAAGTGATACGGAATTTAAAAGTCATGCTCTTTGGGATTACAGGGGAAAAAATCTGCAGAGTTTATTGCCTTCCAGATTCTTAATTTTTTTTTTTCCATCTGGTAGCAAACAAAATATTTTTATGCATTTGTTGACATGTCCAGTGCATTTGGCAATGTCCAAAATCCTTGCTATTTGGGTCAAATGAGTATCCTCAAAACAAAGGCCACCGGGCAGACCTTCCAAACTGGGCTGTGCTGGACCATGTTTGCTGGGGTTTGTTGGAAGTGGCTGTTAAAGACAACCCACAGTAAGCCCTGTTTTGCACCAGGGCTGTGCCCACTGCAGGGAGCTGGGTTTCCTGGCTCAGCCTCCTCATCCTCTTGCTGACTGTTCAAGGTCAGACCCAGGAATACACTGCCCTCCACGCAGGGCATGCCAAGAGGCAGCAACCTTCACCAGCTCCCTATCGCTGTCTCTTGGCCCCAGCCCCAGGACTGGCTGATACTCATTTGGCAAAACACCCTGATTTCGTGCCTCCCTGCTAGAAGTCACAGTAGACACAGAGACAGAAAAACAAATGTGCCATAATAGCAAACTTCTCTCTTCTCAAAACGTAAGTCTGTGCATAAGAAGAGCCTCCAGTGCATTTCTATGAGATTATTGCATGAATCGATTGAATGAACAGCTCTGATTTACGGCACATACGAGATGCATCTCCCAGGGGCATCCCCTCTCCCCTCCAGGTACAGATCATCCTAAGTAGAAAGCAGGATTTTGATCCTTGGTCTCCTCCAACCCTTCTTCCCTGTTTCAGTCTCCCCAGTTGCTTCTTTGTGTCACTGGGAGCCTGAAATGAGTAGCTATCGTCTCATTTGGCTGGTAATGGTACCTCCTTTAAAGAGGAATATCATTTTACAGAAGTTCAAGAACTGAAGAAATGTTTATCCTGGTTAGCAAGTTTGTTATCTTCAACATGCTGTCTCAAAGCAGCTGAACATGAATATGGCACATAAATATATATGTATGATGGAAGCTCTCCGTAGGCTTGAAAGAGGCTTGAAAGCTGTATTTACAAAGCACATCCCAGGCACCGCGTGAATACACCCTTGCTTTAAAATATAGCGGGTAGGAGCCAAAGAGCAGATATATTTACAGATACCAAGGCAGAAGACGATAACTTTCATTAAGATCTCAGACGTGGAGATATAATTCTCACAAACTGGTGCTTGAATCAACTGCTTTGTCTCTCCAACGTAACCTTACATCGCGTATCGTCCTCATCGTTTGGGTAAAAGCACTTATTTGAGTGACAAACCTGTAGATCCACTTAATAGCTGTGAGATCTGAGTTGCCTTGTCTTTTCTTTGCTTTATCACTTCTGTCGCTCTACCAGCCCACTTGGATGAGCAACTGGCTCATTCTAGGCATCTACATGGTAAGATCCTAAGTGCACTTTTCAAGCTGCACTTAAGCAACAGAGCACTAATGAGATACAAGGTGCAACCTGGGGAGCAGCAGCTGTCAAAACCATCAAACCCAAACCAGCTCAGCCCATTCTTTCTTGGTGACAAAGACATAGATGTTGAAATACACTCGTATTTACATCAAATAATTATCACATCCTGGAACGCCTCAGTTTGCAGAACACACAAGCATCATTCAGCGCACACGATTTCTCTCACTGCCACTTTCATACTGGCAGCCAGGCAAACCCTCAACTACAAACACTGTTCCTTTTCCTCTCCAACGCCCCCCCGCTGCTGCATTTACGCAATTTGCTATATGGTATTTCTCATCCCAACAGAAAGCACCTCTGATCTCTCTCTGCAGAGGTGAAGCCCAGCCATAACACCCCTACAGATGTTCAGGAACACTTCAGGAACACTTCCCCACACTTCAGGGGAACCAAAGGAATTTGGGAGGTGGCAGGTGAGGACGGTGGGAGACCAGGACTGTGGAGCACCCTTCCCATTCCTCCTGCTCCAACACCTAGAGCGTTCCCACCAAAGCCGGGTCCAGCCACCCCACGCAGCCCACCGAGCAAGGGAAGAGACATCATGGCCAACACACCTGAGAGGAAGCATCATGGGACCAGCTGATCAGTCCCTGCTGTATTCCTGAGAGGGATGTGCTGAAGCTAAAGAAGCGGATGGGGTGAAATCTTGTCCTAATTACATTAATAGGAGTATTGTCATTGTCTTCAGCAGAGCTAGGCTTTCTCTGCAGGGAACCTGCCAGAAAATCCCAATACCCATTTGTATTTTCCTATTGCAGGATGAAAATTAGGTATGGCATGTATTTCACCCACCGGTGTACGGCTGTCACCGTGGAAACCCTGTGCAATAGAGTCTGAAAACTTTTACAGTATTGGCTGGGTTCATAAGGCTGTGGAGCACCATTTTTTCCCCCATTAACTTCATTAAGGCTACTATCATTCAAAAATTAGGCTACCCACATGTGTACAAATAGCTGTAATCATACACATAGCTGCAACATATGTCTTCTGAAACAAATCTTGTACTGTATTTCTCAATTAAATCCCACTTTTCAAAAAACACCATGATGATACAACAAGAACTTCTATATTTTTCCAAGCATATACTAATTACGTTTTCCATTGCAACATCCTATGAGCAGATACTGCCCCGTTTTGTAAATGGGGGAAGCAGGGCACACAGGAGCCACAGACCTTGTCAAAACCACGCAGCCAAGTCCTGGCAGATTCGGGAATGGAATCCGTGAGTCCTGACTCTTTAGTTCCCCTGCTCTGATCACCAGACAACACTCCCTTCCTCTGAAATAGGCTATTTTGATTGAAAACAGATGGTGTACATTTTTGGCACAGTGTTTTAACTATATTAAAATGCTCTGAATGAATATGTGCTTATATCATACCTATATATGTATACATGTATCTACATGCATGCTACATCTATGCATACAGAAATAGGTATGAGTTAAGGACATATTAATTTACATATATCGTATGTAAATGTAATGGATATGCTGAAAGATACTGAAGTGCAGCTGGACAGCTGACATACCTAAACACATAAGCTGTATTCTTCATTGGTTTTATAATTACACACTATGTATTATTCTCTCTCTCTAAGCAACAGATTTTACATTGTTGATGGAGCATACACTTTGATGTCATGTAGGTATTAATGTTTTTTACCATTTCATGATAAATTTTTAGTGTAGTTTCAGTAAGGGATGAATCACACCCTTTTTCATTAGCTCCAGGACCAATCTCCATCCCAGTTTGAACAATGCACCCCGCCTGCATTTGTAGTGGGTTTTTTTTCTGCAATCGAATTGTTATGTCTTAAATATCATGCTTATCTTTTGAATTTGCCCTTTCTGTCATAAGATTTGCCCCTGCATTAAGTCTTCTCTAAACAGTTTGTTTCCAGCTAAGGACTGGCAAATCCTGTGTTGGACTCGCTGCTTGTCAGGATTAAGATCTTCCCACGCATCATCCCCTGGAGGAGATGACAAGGGCCAGTTTTTAATTACCCAATTCTTTGCCTGGTCACCTGCAGCCTTGGGTCAGATAAAGATGGTCTGTCATATCAGCTGGCAAATAGCTCAGGAGATCTTTCCCATGGTTGGAAATCACCAGAATGGGCTTGTGCCCCAGCAAAGATGGGAGGGTGGGCCTTGAAAGCTACTCCCATGGGATACAGCCTAGTTATAAACCCCTTTCCACAAACCCCTTTTCCACAAACCCCTTTTCCACAACCCTTTCCTATTGACTGTATTTCCATTTCTTTTATTGGTCGACTGGATTTTCCCCTTCACTTACCGCAAAAGAGGTAAGGAAATAAGCCTTCAAATCCACAGTTATGCAGGGGGAGTTGAAAACAGCTCATTCCCCATGGGTGCTAATCCTTTGTCTGCACGTTGGCCCCAGCTACCTCACGCCTTACATGCACAGAAAGGGAGCCAGAATTGGGGGTGAGATTAGAATTTGGGAATTCTACCCTTGCAGAAAGGAGAGCCTGAGCAAAAATAGTTATTCTGGTCTCTGGTAAATCCTGCTGGACCGACCCACGAGTGCACAATAAAAAAAGGAAATATTGCTGATACTCACTGCTCTTCAGCCTTTTTCGATTCTCAATCTGCAGAACTCAGGAATCAGGAAATGCCTGCAGAAAGGTTTTGAGGAGGTCAGAGAAACAGAAGTATGCTACAGTGCTGCTTTATCTATGCATAAACAAAATATGGCTGCTTATTATAAAGAAAAAAGAGTTTATTCTCTTTCATAACTGTAGCTCAAAGTCCACAAAAAGTGCCATTTTCATTTTCTGGTTTCACAAACCATGCTGTAATGCAATATTAAGATCTCCTCAACTTGGCTTAGAACACCAGCTAGCAGCTGAGTCATAGGAGCTAGCCAGAGAATACCTTACCTCAGCTCTTATCTTCCGTAGGATGGATTAGTATGTTTATATTTTCTGGTTTCCTTGTTATGCTACACAACTAATATTCTGGCCCAATCTATTCTTGGTAAAGATCCTTTATGCTAATTCCCTCTGTATTGAAAGTACACATATGTACTCAGGACTGCTCTCTTGCAATTCAATACACTACACTAAGCTGTTTTGTTCTAACTTTGCAAAATGTAATATAAATTTCCAAGTAGAAAAAGTGTTAAAAGAAAAGTCTGTTCTTGCAAACCGCTCCATGGAAACCAGGCCTCTCTCATATCAATAAAAAGGTCTCCACAGTGACACCCTTGCCCTTTCTCTAGCCACTTTCTGCCAGGTAGGAGTCAGAAAAATGCAAAACAGCCTTAAAAGCTCCCTATCTGATCAGAGGAAATTCTCCCAGTGCGGGCTCAGCAAAGACTGCCAAAGGCTCTGTTCCAGTTCCCTTTTAATAAGCCATTGCAAAGGGGGCTGAGTTAATTTTTCAGACTGCTGTACGGCATGAAGGCAACAGCCCGGACAAAATCTGTGGGTTCACCTCCTACAGCAGCCCAGAGCTGGGAGGATGATGAGGCTGGTTGAAGGCAACACAGCCTGAACCGTTCTGGACTTCTGGATCTGCAGTGCTGGATCTTATTCCATCAGTTTCTGTGGGATTCAGACAACACTCTTGCCTTTTAAAGCGCAAGTGGACTCTCTGCTAATAAGCTACCCCATGTTTTTCACGAATACTGAACAGAGACTAAAGAAGTCATAAGGAGAACTTAACATGCAATAAATACCCAGTGCAGAAGCCTGTGCTCTGTACAGCACTTCTTCCCTTCCGTGATGTTCTGAAGTGTTTTTTCATGTTCCCTCATTATCTCCCTATCTTCACCAGTCAGAATAGATACCCTGTGATAAACATGGGCAGGAAACTAAGCACCAGAACAACTCCGTGATTAGCCTGAGACTACTTGGTGAACTGGCTGGAGATGGGAAGACTGCCCAGCTCTCTCAGTAATCCACCCTTGGCCCCAGTTCAGCAGAGCACTTAGGTACTTGTTTAACTTGAACAAGATACAGTGCTTTACTGTGAATCATAGACCTTTTTATTATTATCACTTTTACTGCAGGGCGAGGGAATCAAGTCTTAGGAAAGGCCTTGAAGCAAACAGGAGCAATAAATTCACCATCCTGAGGCTCTGTGCCCCAGGTCTGTCAGAGTCCCTGACCAGAAGGAGGATGAGGTTCAGAGACCATGGCCCAGCTCATTTCCTCCTCCCAGAGGAGACAGCAGTGAAATAAGTGACTGTAGGACTGCCACTGTGTAGAGCTGTGCTAGTCAGAGCTGGCAGCTAATTATACATCCACTAGCCACCTTCCTCATCATTTGGTCCAGTAAGAAAATCTTCACTTTGTTGGAAAACCCAAAACAAGAGCTATTAACTGCTGAAGTGGGTTTTGTTGGCTTTTTGGGGTTTTTTTTTGAGAACACACAACTATGGCTATCGTTCTTCATTGTAAAAATGCAACCCTTTTCTTTATAACATCTTTAAAAAACCTTTTTCATTACCTGCATGGAAACCCAATTTTCACAGCCTCTGAAACGAAACCCACCTCTCCAGGAGAGAACCAAGCAATCAATTGCGGCGAAGGCTGGACTCCAGGTGATGAATCTAGCTGGAACCTTGCTTCCTTCTGGTGCACCACACCTGGAAATTGTCGGTCTTCTGGTCAAACAACACTGGTCTCCATGGCTGGGAAAAAAAAAGGTTTGAGATATAGCCTTATTATGATTAATGTTTCTATGACAGATAAATACATTACTCAACTTCAGTTTTACAAACATTCCATTTTATGTGATGATTTTAATTCATTTAGTGTGTGCTTTGGCATAGCTTGGGGATATTAAGGGGAGGCAGCAACATCTCTGTGGTTAAGGCTGAAGCTACCTTCCATTAGAGCACCCTATTTCCATCCCTTCATCATAACTTTGGCATGGAAAGCTGAGTCTGAAACTTGCCAGGTGTATTTTAGTCGCTTTTGCAAAAAACTTGAGGAAAATCAGCCAAATGAATTCCAAGTTACAGGTTGTTAAAACTTACTCTGATTGGAAATATTTACTTGTAATTAGTATTTTTAGTCCTTCTCTTCAGTTTGATTGATTGAGTTGAATTAATGCAGTCCATAGCAACGCTCCTGCCTTACGAAAATGTCACTGTAATTCTTCCCAGCTGAATGACCGTGACTGTAGAACAATCTCCTCTTACTGACCCACGTGTGCCACATTAGGAAAGATTATTGTCCCAGACCCTGTCTCTGATGTTCCTTCTTCTTCTTCCGATGGTCTTCACCCATCTGCTGGAGAATGTCCCTCCTTTCGATGTCTTCGGAGGACCAAGTGAGCCCCGACTGATTTCAAACAGGGTGAACTGGGTTACTTTAAACAATTCCCAGGCGATTCATTTCTAACCTGGTTCCGCTCTCCCTCGTATAAGGAAGGTTACCTCCACCACAGGAGCACCAGTGATAAAACAAAGCTGCACCACTGCCCAGCAGCTCCTTCCACAAGTAACAATCATTTCCAGTCCACAGGCCTTGCTATCTACAGGTGAGGATCCCAGCCAGTGCTATGTTCACACTTTTGACTAAACCAATGCAAATATTTGCTTTTCTCTACCTCAAAAAAATACTTGGAATCATACTTCCAACCTTTCCATCTTATTAAATCCTCTTAATTTGTGCACTGACAGTTTACAAAGAAAGATGGTTGACATTGTGCAAAGATATAAACCACTTTCATTATTCATAAATCTGAGGCCAAACAGTTTTGTTTGTTTCAGAAGGAATTATGAGTTCACTTATGTTCTTGCTGAGATCAAGGAGGCTTTTTTTGGCATTGGGTTAAGTAGGATCAGGACTAAACACTACAAAACATTTTGAAATCGTCTTCCATTGCCCATTTCTCTTCATGATTTTCTTCTCTTTGGGAGGTGACCCAAAGTTACCGGCTGAGTGGCAAGAGCTCTTTATTTACAACAAATGCTTTCCACAAGTCTCTCAAGTTTTACAGAGCACTTCATTTTTCTATTAGTTTTCACCACAGAAGGAATCAATCCCCAAAATGTAGTACTGGCAAATAATAAAGGTGCTGGATTCTAGTCATGGTTATAGTCATGGTTAGTTGCCACCACTGCCATCACCTGCTTAAAATGTGACAACTGGTTGCAAATTTAATCCATGAAGAGAGAGATGGGACTTCCTGCCTCTCCATCTAAATAAAATTTAGCAAACAAACTCAAAATGCCAATTGCTGATAAGCCAAGGTATTGTGTTTTCAATCTGCAGACCATGATGGACGTGTCTCTTTACATTAAGTGTCCTTTCTCCAATTAAAACACCAGCTGCTGCCTGAATTGCAACTGTCATCATTGTCTCAATCTATTTTCCCAAACAAATACATATTTTAGAGCCTTGTTGCTGTTTCGCAGTTTTTAACTTAGAAATAAATAACACATAAAATAGAGGCACCGCTATTTTCAATATATCAATGTTCTTTCATTTAACATTCAAATAAATCAAGATACTACTTTTAAACAAAACCTGAATTGGTCTGACTTCTAATCTGAAAACCCCTCAACCTTGGGGAAATTGAGATCAGTGTGTGATCTCTCGCACTCCCTTTTGTAATGAGCTGGGCGCTCTGAGCCCTTCTCTGACGTAAAGCTAATCCTGCTCAATCCACCCCAGGCTCACATTCCAAATTATGCCTCTTGCTGGGCTTGTTTTCATCTAAGTGCAGAACTTGCCGTTTTTTACACATCAGGGTTTTTCTCCCCTTCTCCCTCCTCACAAGCTTCCCTCCCACCCTCTCACCAATCTCCCTGCCCTTGGTTTCCCCTTTCTAAATCACTCTTCCTTCGCATGTGATCTCCAAATTAATCATCACCCTCCCTCCCTTCTCCTCTCTCTGTTCCATTTTCCTCACTTCACCCTGTTTCCTTCCCCAGTCAAAGATCTCTCAGTCACAACTTTCCTCATTCCTCATCTCTTCCATCATTATTACTTATGTGAGTAGCAGCTTGTTGCATTTTTTTAAAAATAACATAAATACATTACTGAGTGTTCACCAGAAGAAGAGGCACTAGTTTTAGAGGAACTGATATCAAAAGCCTCGATTATGATCAGTAGAAATGATGAAACATTGCAAAGACAGTAGGTTTAGAACCAGCTCTCACGCTGAGTTATTGCAATTGTGAGATGAGTAACACTGGTTTTGTGTAGGTATCAGCCAAACAATGGCCATGTATCCATTTTCTTTGGAATCGATGGATTTTCTTGCTGTGCCTTGTGTGGCACTGGCAGAAATTTGCATCCATCCAGTTTCACAAATAAATATATGGTCTTCCTGAGAACTCCTCAGTTTTAAAAGCCACTTGACCTGAGGAAGGGTTCTACCTCATTAAATAGCTTCATTTAAGGGACTGAAGTATCTTAAAGATACTTTTGAAGGTGGCAAACCTGGGTAACAGATTCAGGAGATGGCAGAAGAAAACTTCAGTGCAGATAGAGGAATCCACGGGAGAAAACCGGACTATGGAGGGACTAAAGGTTTGAAAAGTTGAAGACATTATACACTACAAAAACAAGAGAGAAAACAAAATAAAAGAACAGTCTTAGATTTATGTTACTGAAGAAAGGAAAGTAAAAAGAATCTCAGATCGCTACACAAACCCTAATTACGCTTTACAGCATCCCTAGGAGTTTTGGCAGACTTGGTCCCACTTTCACAGGAAAACCCAACATATCGAGGGATGAAACAGCATTGTCAGAGTGCAAACAGGGTCCCGTTTGGCAGCCAGCATGAGAGGTGATTTTTGTGAATTCCTAGTTTGCATCATAATTCAAAATAACAGCAATTTCACATAGTTATAAATGTAATTTCATTGCTTCCTCTCCTCTTCCTTAACCGGAGAGACTATCTTGTTTCCATTCATTGCACAGCACCCCTGGACACTTCAACGGGGCCAAAAGCACTTTGTGTCTTCACAGAAAATTGTATCCTGGTGGTGGCTTCGTTCTCATTAGTTTCAAATGAAGACTAAGACCAGGGGAGTGAGGCCGATACAGAACCAGTGAAGTGAGATCAGTATGATGCAATTTGCCTCTGAGGTAAAATTTGTCAGTTCAGCCATTCACAGAAAATCGTTAAGACTATAAATAATACTCCAAAGACCAATAAACAAAGTATGAGGGAAGAGAAAGATAATTCCATATTTACAATATCTATACATGCATACACATTTATGATCATTGTTTTGGGATTAGGTAAATAATAAGCATCAATTTTGCCAGGTACCATTTAGTGCTTGGACTTGGACTTGTCTGTAGACCTCACAGGAGAAATAGGTCTTGGCAAGACAGAGAGGAAATAGAGTAACAGATTTACAAGTCTTTAAAAACATTAAAGCATGTCACTAAATGCATTATTATAGGTACCGAGACTAATTAAGCTCTGAGATAGTCATTAGTTTCAGTGAAGAAGCCTCTCTGTCCGCTGGGATTCATTTACCCCAGTGGTAAGATTTATGTGGAAACTGCAATGCTACAGACACTAGAGCAAGTTTTGCTCACTTCACACACCCAAGTCTTCAGTGTCATCCTAGAACGCAACCGTGTGCTGTCCATAGTTACCTGCAATCTCTTATAATAACCTATGTTATTACTATAGTTCAGATGACAGCCATAGGACCCCTTTACAAGGGTTTCCCTTTCCAGTCACAAGCATTTATTCTTCTGTAGTGGAAATGGATGGGATTCCCCTCAACTTGGGTGTCCAGCTCTTTTCCCAAGCAACAAGTGATAGGACAAGAGGAAATGGCCTCAAGTTGCACCAGGGGAGGTTTAGGATGGATATTAGAAAAATTTCTTCACAGAAAGGGTTGTCAAGCATTGGAACAGGCTGCCCAGGGAAGTCGTTGAGTCACCATCCCTGGAGGGATTTAAAAGACGGGTAGACGTGGTGGCTGGGGACGTGGTTTAGAGGTGGACCTGGCAGTGCTGGGTTAACGGTTGGACTTGATGATTTTAAGGCTCTTTTCCGACCTAAAGGATTCTTTGATTCTATGACTTCAGAAATGGCTTGTGTGCCAAAAGCACATATCTGCAATATTTTACCCAAAACAACAAATCTCATGTCAGTGGAGGGAAAAGGCTGTTTACTCTATTATACTAACATTAAATATTGCAACACTCAACATACACATTGTTAATACATAAACTATATTGTTTCAACCGTATCCTCCGCATTCCCCACTATTCCCTCTGTTGCTATCAGCTTGCTTAATTTATTGTAAGATATAAATTCCTTATTATCATTAGTTACTTTTTAGGTACCGTAAATATTTGTAAAGCTTAGCAATAAGAAGCAAATATTATTGTGGTATTATTAAAATAAGAATGGGGTGATATAAACATATGATAATTATGAAAGATACTGGGATATGTTTGTACAATGGGTGTATTTTTAGGACACGGTCTATCTAAGTGACAGAACATACAAGACGGAAGGAATTTCTGAGTGTTACACTAAGTTCTTTTGTTGGTTTGGAGACCAAAGTCT
>JAHREE010000519.1:1151674-1176169 GCA_033628505.1 Tringa tobata
GAAATTGTGTGTCCCCCTATCCTTTCCATTTTCTTTCTTCATTTTAGGGAGACAGGCTATTTGCAGATTTTTAAATGGAAACAGGTGAATGATAGCGTTCCAGTTCTTCTTAAGTTGTCACAGAACTGATTGTCCCTTTCTTCTTAATTCGTTTTCTTCCTCCTCCTAAACATAGATGCAGAGCAGAAGATGCAGTCTGACATAAGAACCTTGATGGGAACAGTTACTGTATCTGACCTTCAAACTTCAAAGTCATGCTGCACTTCTGCATTTACATGCAGAACCACATTTGCTTTGTAATAAATACATCAGCAGGCCTCCTTTATTAAAAAAAAAAAAGCACATTTTTGAAACACGTAATAGGCGTTTGATTAATCAGCTGGTTGAGATCTTCATAATGAAGTCACTGAGGAAAGACATTGTTTTGATAACTGATCTAACAACTGGAGGCTGATATGTGTTTTATTTTCCTGCTCCTCACTGTAGTCATACTGACATCTAAAGGACATCTGACTCAGTAATTAAGTTTCTTGTACTGTTCATATTGCACTGGTCTTTGTTTTCTTATTATCTGGAGGAGCAGGCTATAATTAATGTGTTCTTGCTGAGGAGGAAATAACAATTAAAAGTACTTCTGAGGAATCTTCCCTCTGAAACTGTCACTGTAACATAGGGAAGCTGTGACAGATTAGGAAAATATGGTGGCTCCAAAGGTGTTTCGTATGCAGGAACTTAGTGTAGTCTGCAGCGCATCTAGCCAGCTGACATCCTATAAATAAGAATAAAAACAAAGTTAACCACATCAACGTGATCAGAGTAAGGTGAGCTTGGGACCCATCGTATCGGGTGCTGGTGTGTTCAGTGGTGGCTGTTTGATGGATAACTGCATCCTAACAAGGCTCTGACAGTACCCAAAGATTTCTGTAATAAACTTTATAGGCTGCTGATGGAAATAATGCACTGTTTTGGGAAGGCTGGAATAAGGTTTCTTCCTGGCCTGTTTTTCTCTGCTACTTTCTCACTCTCATGCTCCAGCTGTGCTTTAGTAGGACTCTTGAGCTTCAGACCAGACCAGTTCCTTCCATTTTCAAGGCTGACTTACCAGAGCCCTCTGTTTGCTCCCACCTCTGCCCTCCAGACTTTTGCCCTCAGGTTTTCTAAAAGGGTTTGTGAAGTGAAATGTAAAGAGCAACGGGTTCTGGTACCTGCCATTGGAAGTGGTGTCCATGTGAATGATGTCTTTATCCTCTAGGCATTTTCATGAGTTGTCTCTTCTGAAAGCCACCCCTTCTGGTGGAAGGAGCGGTCTCTGGCATTTCTGGGGAGATAGTTTGGCAAAAATGAGGTTCTCACAAAGATAGTGTCCCCTCCAGCGCTTGGGTACGGCAGGTACTAAGGATACTCTGTTCTTCGATATAATCGTGACCTCGGGTAGGTCTCTCCCCAAAAGGGGAAACAATGCAAGTGGTTGATTAGGAAGAAGTTATATGTGGTTTTAAAGTCGGAGACGTGCCAAGTAGGAGCAGGAGTGGAAGGCTGGCAGTCAGAAATCGTAGGCTCTGCCCCCATCTCCATCAGTGACTCGAATGTTGAAGTACTTTCTGCTAGTTTTTTTTTTTTTCCAGCTTCCCTGTTTGAACGGCAGGGAAAATACCACCAATTTTACACCGGGGAGTTCTGAAAGCTGCTGTACGTGAAGTGCTCTTAGTCTTGAACGTACCATATAAAATAGCATCTATTAATTTATTTTTCCCATCAGTGAAATAAAACTTGGTGCGTGGTATGTCTACTGGTGGGTGTCAGTTGGTTGCTGTGTCAGAAAGACATTTTGTGGGTTTATGCCAAGCCTTCACAAATTTTGCTTTATTACTATGACGAGTGCAAACTGAAATTGTTAGAAGTGGCCTCAGAATGATGGGAACTGGTACATTTGTGCATTTACAAATTGTGAGGTATGAATTTACTCCTGAGAACTGTTCACCATCTTAAGCTTAAAATGCGTTTTGAAATTATTGTTTCTAAAAGCAAATGAGGTTTATTTATATAGGTAGTTATTTTTAAGAAAAGGCTAATAAATAGCTGTTTGATCACAGACTCCTGTTGAGCACAACAGCAAATAATTTTTTCTTGCTTTTTGGTGGTGCAGTTTTGAGGTGCTACTGTTTGGTTTTCTGGGGATTCTGGGCTGTTTTTTTTTGAGGGGTGTGTACACGGATGTGCATTTTTATTTAAGTTGTTCAAGGCCTGAGATGTTACATGTTATATTTCACGTAAGACTGAATATTCTTAGCACAATCTGAATTTTTTTGTGGAAGGTTTAGAAGGTATTCTAGCACAGAAAAGCTAATGTGGTCTTAGTGACAGCCATGTGACTGCTGCTATAATTAGGGCAACTAAGAAGCTTCACGTTCTAGTCCTTGGATCTTTAAGGACTATTTTATGAACTTGTTATCTAGATCTGTAATTTATTAAAAAGTGAAGCAGGGTGAAACAGTTGAGCATCTGAACTGGTTGTTCATCTTTTGTTTTGGTTTGATGTTGTGTGTTCAACTCAGCCAGTGGAGAAAGCAAGGTCTCTGCAACATGGAGTTTTACATTTTTGTAGGTTCTCGGTCTTTTTGAGGTGCTTGAAATGACATTAGACTGAAGTGTCAGGTTAATTATTTTGTGATTCAGAATCTGTGTTACTTCTAAAATATTTTTTCTGGCATAAAGAGAAAACCTAATTTCTTTCCCTATTTTTATACTTTATTAGTTTTGTGATGTGCAAATAAGATGATTTGATTTTGTTGTCTATTTTACATAGGTATCTTGTATGCCAAGACAACCATGGAAACAACCAGCATATTTGAGTTCTGAGGGTTAAATGAGGGCAAATTTTGAGAGGATGGGAAGGAAACGGAACATTTAGATGTGGCTTGTTCTGTGAGGTTTTCAATTTTATCTCCATTGATAGTTGTATTTGTGACTTAAAAAAAGGATTGTCTAATTATAGCAAGTAGAGCTTACCAGAGAAAGTTATTCAGAATTTCAAGCACTTTGCTTTTTCTTTTCTCCATGTGTATGAGTTGCCACAATGACTCAAGACTGCGAGGGAGTTAATGAAGGCTGATAAGCTGAACTTGAAAGAAAAATGTAGTGATAGAAAAAAGCTTTTAGAGATGTTTTTGTTCTGGGAAAGCTTCCTTTACAATGGCTCCAATTTGAATTGGTTTTGAAAAGGAATTAGAACAATGTTATTTAGGATGCATTGAAAGAAAACTAGAATAAACTTCAAAATGGGTAGAGATATAAAGGAGGGAGGATGGAGAGTACTACCAAGAACGTGGTGAGGTCTATGACTTGATTGAATCTATTCTCTTGTAGGAAAAATGTAAACTGTCCTTTAGTGGGTTTTGTTGGTTTTTTCCTATCAAAAGCAGCTTTGGAAGATGCGTTAATTTCTTCTCATTTCACCTCTAGTAGAACTGAAACGTTGTGGTATTTATTCACTACTGATACAGTCAGAGACTAGACTGTCATCATGGGTCTCATACTTCTGTCATTCGGGTGTGTGACATCTCTTCTGCACATCAAAAATGGTTCTATCTCCATAAAACCATTTTCTTAAGACAGAGTTGTGGAGAGGTCGTCTGTGCTTTCTTTCTGGCAATCTCATCTTAAGAAAAAACAGTATGCCCTTCTTTGAGCTAGGTTTATTTTTAAATATTAGTAACAAAAGAAAACCAAATGTCCAGATTCCTACTCCTGTTCCATGTTATTCATCTATTTGTGGGTCATGAAAGAAATCATGAGCATTTTCAGCTATGAGTTGCTTATATTTTGTTTTTGAAACAGACTGTTAAAGAAAAATCCTTCATTAAGATCCTGTTCTTAGCAGAGACAGCAATAAAAGACGTAGCAGTCAACTTCTTTTGTATCCCTTATTTTTTTTAAAGTAGACTTTGGTGCTTAGTACTATCTAACCCATTAGAAATGAATTTATAAAATATTATATTTTAGGAATTATCATTGTTTGTTTTTTTTTCTTATTACAGTTGTAAAACTGGAATGCTTCTTGGCCTGACTGACATAGGCCAACACAGTTATTAAATTCTTTTTGGGACAGAATGAGCATCCTGCTCATCAAGGCCACTTAGCACTCAAGCATATGCCTAATTTTAAATGTGAGTTGTTTTGTTGCCTGCAGCTGAGGTATATGGAGGTAAAGAGATCCATCTATGTAGGAGCCATCGAGGCATTTTTGATGGGCAAATTTCTGTCGTTGTTTACGATAACACTTTAGTGCTTATTTTATGGAAACTGTTGTTTCTGTTAAATAGCTGCAACTAAGAATTAAATGGTTTTTATTGATTAGGGTGAAAGGAAGAGGTTCTTCAATGCTGTCAAGTAGAAACGACTGTCAAGTTTCCATGTTTTAGAATATGGTCTAAAGAGCTTTTATAGGGATGTAGTTTTATACCAAACGACTTGAAAAATTTCGAGGGGGGGAAGAATGCAGGAAAATACATAGAACAGTTGCTGTGCAGATCTTATGGTTAGGTAGCCCTGCATTTAACCTCTATACATTTTGAATTGTGACCTCTCCCACATTTATTTCAGTTTTGATTCTTGTCTTGAACACAAGGAACTAATTACTGTAAGTTTATCAACAGTTCTGATGTGATCAAATGAGCTGTGAGACCATCCGGTTAATTCTACTTGTTTTGTATTAGGGTTAAAGCCAGTTTCCAGTAGAGCGAGGCATTAACCCATTGTAACACCTTTGTTTCTTAACACATTTATGGTACACCAAGTTTTTTTAAACTTATTTTTACTTAAAATTAAGGGTTTTTTTAAGGATGTTCTTTTTGGTTGTTTTTGTTCTTTTGGGCTGGGAAAGTTTGGAAGCATTCAGAGGCTTTGGGACTTGTGTGATTAGGTTGACTTCTGTCAGCGATGTCCTTTTTACTGGAAAGGAGTCCTTTTTGCTTAGATAGCAAGGTAACTAGTGCTTCGTTTTCAGGAATTTTAGGAATGCCATTATTCTGTACACAAATTCCTGGCATGGTTTGGTCTAATGGGGACAAATGGAGAAATACAATTATATGAGTCAGTCTGCTCAGTGGGCATTATAAAACTCATGACAACGCAATAAATTCCCTGTTACTAAGACATTTCACGTTCAAGGGTTAATCCAATAGTTTATTTGTGGGACGATCTTAGCTGTAAAACATACTGCTGAAGGTGTGTTTGAATTCTTAACCTCTGTGTAGTGTATGAGGCTGTGCATGTGTGTACCTGATTAAACTCCTTCCTCATCTTTAGACCCTTCTCTCCTGAGCCTTCCAGACATGCTCTTTTATAACCTGTAGCATATTCTTAGTTCACAGTTCACTGAAAGAAAGATGTTGTGCTATAAGAACAATGATCTTGCTCCAATACAGTTTGGTGCTTTGCTATATATTTTACTTTATTTTTACAAAGAGAGAGAGAAGCTACCTTTTTTTTTGAGGCTCTATCTTACGCCTATGGGTCGGTGCTTGAGTTCTGAATAGCAACAGCAAATAAAAGTAATTTCACTTCTGAGTCATACCTGTGGCTGAATAGTCAAGTTCCGATGTTGTTTTGAAATTTATTGCAAATAAATTGCACATACGGGATTTCCAGGTACAAAGTGGATGCAGGCTACTATCCTGGAAATTATTTTTCCCATATTATTTTCTGTATGTGTCCACTGTAAATTATCCTGGATGTGCATTTGCAAAACATTAACCCATTCATAGCATCCCTCATCACTTGTCTATTTAAAAGAAATTACCATCCCCATTTGCACAGAAAATTTCCAGAAACAATTAGATCCTGACTAATAAAGAAAGGTACAGTGGATAACTGAGAGAGAATGAAAAGGCCAACTCCTAGACTCTTAAGTTTTATCTTTTGGCAAAGCAGGCATTCCTTCCATAAGCGTTTGTGCTTGTTTAATTTGATTTTCTTTTTCTGGCTGAACAACCAGAATATTTTGTTCTACTCTGGTCTAACTTACCTCAACACATTATTTTTCTAAAACCCTCATTAAGCTTGGGAATGCCACTAATGTGGACTAAAATCTTTAAAAAATGCAAGTGATTTAGGTCAGTCATGTGCAATCTTTTGTAAACTGCAAGATTTTTATTTCAAATAGTTTAAACATGACATTCAGCTTAATAGTAATGTCAAAAATCTTCTATTTAGATGCGTCAGTTTCCTTTTATTTCTAGTAATACAGCCTAATTAGGTTTACTAGCGGTCACCATGGATAAAATCCACATGAGGTTTATCCAGACTCCTGAGACTTCATGTTTCATAATTCTTCCTTATCCATAGCCAGGCTTCCAGTTTGATTTAAATTAGTCATGTTGCAGAATATTGTAGGTTTCTTTTATCCTTGGAGATCAGCTTCTTAGTGCACCTTCTCTCTGCATCCTCTTGAAAAGATTTTGATCTTGGAGCTTGTAGATGTTGTGAACTGCAGTATTTTGTAGGCCATTTTGAGGAAAAAAACCCAACCTTTTACATATATTTTGTTCAACAATTTAGTAGAAACATATGGTAGCTCTTTCTGTAGAAAGAGTAGGTGATTTTAGAGTGGCATTCCAAAGGGGAGGGGAAAAGCATTCGTAGATGTTAATAACCGTAATTACATTTCCTTCAAATGCTGTGGGATTAGACCAGCAACACTTCGTTGCTCTTTTCCTTGGTTTCTTTTCAGTCTCAGAAGTGAGGCCTTGGAAGAGGATTAGCTCAGAGTGGAGGGTACATGAGCGGTTTTTCTGTGTAAAGTGTTTTTCTTCTTAGTTGTTTATTCATTTTTAAAAGTATTCCCTCTCACTGTTGCTCTTGTTTCATCCTTTTCATCTTAAAAATCCCTCCTTATTTTAGGCTTGTGGGACTCTCCTGCCTGTGAGGTGGCCTCGCCTGTGGTGAAGGGCCCACAGGTCTCTATTTGTGAGTTCTTCCTCCTTTCCTTTCTGTGGGTTTTTAAGGGGTAATATTATTCCAAAGCAAAGCTTTAGCTTTAATGTATTCACTGTCTCCAAGCTGAGGCCTCCTGCTCTTCCCTGCTTCCATACTGTTGTTTTTCATCCCAGCAAGAGCTCAGTTTGTCTTTCTATTACTCTGTAGGTATCCATGTGTCAGGTTGATCTTCCCATGGCCAAAATCTTGGTTTCTGAATTTCAGTATTCTTTTTTTTTTTGCTTTTGTTTCTCCCCGGTCATTCCCAATCTTTCACGATTTTGTCTATCAGGCTCATAATATAGAGATTGTGTGTGAAGAGTGGTAACAAAAAGAAGTCACTTGTGTGAGAAATATACATGGGTTTTACCTACAGGTGCACGCACATGTCATTTTCTGTAAACACTGGTTTATTTCCGATTAAATCCAGTAGGTATCAGTTGATTTTTCTAACGTAAACCATTTGTACTTGTCAGCTCTTGTAGAGCTGGGGCCTTGGTCTGTTCAGGCTGTGAGTAAGAAGCTGTGATCTGGTTTATTCCTGTGGTCTAAATACAAATCAACTCGAGTGAGAGCAGAGCTTTATCATTTTAATACCTAAAACTAAAATAAAGAAGTGATGGGAAGGGTGGCAATGACTTTTTGTTCCAGGAATGTGAAGTGGCTTAAGAAAATGTCATAGGTACGGTGGGGACATCGTAGCCCCAAGGTATTTCCTGCTCTTGCTCATTAAAGCTCTTTTTCACCTTTACCACACTGCCTTTTGTCAATAAAGCACTGTCTTGTTTCAGCGTTTTGCAGGACACACCGTAACGAGGGGAGGAAGAAATAGAAAGCGCTATTTTAATTGTAACTGGCTGGTTTTATCTTAGGTGGGGGCTAATTTGATAGTGTCATAAGGCTGGCAAAATCCCCCGATCTCCGGTGCTTCCGTGGGTAGAGGGACATAATCCAGTCAAAAACTGACCCTCCAGAAACTGGTTGAAATCTGTTGATCCGGTTGTGTGAAGAGATCGTACTGGTGTTTGTACAAAAGGGGGATGTCCTAGGACTGTGGCAGTCTGGACTTTGATGGCTTTACCTACTAGAGCTCCCAGTTTAGAGGCTGCCTCTTAGATTCCCCCTAAAATACAAGGAAGACAGTATTTTGAATCAAATTTTGACATTACCAGCTGGTGTAGAAGTTCAGTGAGCCTTTCTGTTTCCGTAACAGTTACCAACATTTTTCTTCTTGCAAGGAGAAAATTTCTAGTAGTGAATTAGGGCACTTCAAAAGAGTTGTCTGATTTTGATGATGGCAATTCCTTGGAAGAAGAAAGTGTTGGTGTATTTGTGTGTTTTGTGGTATTTGGCATGGTATCACTCAATGCCTTTAAAGAATTTTCCTTGTACATTTAACTTTCCTTGTACATGTAACTGAAAGCCAAGGATTCTTGTATTAACAGACTTGGAATAGTTTTGCTCCATTTCCCCCAACTTCTAGAAAACACTTGATGTCATTCTATTTTGTGATAATTTATAAGGATCCTTTTATAATTTTGGTATGGACTGACACAAAAAGAGACTTGTTTTGCTGTGATCTGATGGAAGCTGCTACTTACACAAATAGAAGTTTGCAGAGAAAATTATTATTGTTGAGCTGTGCTGGTTTTGTCCTAAGACTATTCGTTTTGTTGTATCACTCCACCCCCAATATTGACTATTTTTACCTTCCTAGCTAGCAACCACTTCTGGCTAATGAAAGATGTATTTCTGAATGTCTGTATCTTGAGTCAGCACAGTCTCTTCCTGTGTGATTTAGCAGACATGTGTCTGTATCAGTAGTAGCCTAGATTATTTAATGGAATTAGTCAGTATTGTTTACTGACAATATTACATTCACCTTGTGATCCTTGGCACTACCAATAGAAGGGAATCTCTTCCAAGAAATTCTTGATGTTAGTACTTAAAAATTTGCTTTAATTTCACCATTAAGCTTTCATTGTAAGGGAACAATCCAGTCTCAATGTTTTTTGCTTTATTTTGGTCATGTAGTTTGTGTTGTCAGTAAACGTATTTAACCACGTATATGATCATGGTTATAATTACAGAAGCTTCTTAAACACCCCAAAGTCTGTACGATATGTTGCTGTGCACTGACTGTTTCTAAAGCTTCAATACATTCAGTTCTAAAACATGCTGGATTTTTGGCACTGAAACCTTTCAATGACATCAAACTCGCATATGATAATTCAAAACCTAACAAATTTTGTTCCATGTGATCTTGTGACTTTTTTTTTCCCCACCCATGTTAATTAAGAAGTAGATTGTTAATTCACAGTTCTTAGTGATGTTAATTCACAGTTCTTAGTGATGTCTGCACATGTTCAGCAAAGTTAAATTTTACATTTGAAAAACTAGGAGTTAAGCAAATATCTGTCTCTAAAAGAACAACAGCTTCTTACCTTTTGTCATTGACTTCAGAGAGGGGTTCCATCTTTTGGGGGATTTCCTTTTATTTTATGTTTCCTTTTCCCTTTTTTTTTTTTCCAGTTTAGGGAAACCATTTTCTCTAATAAGTCACTGCCAAATCTGGTTAGATAAAATTAATTCCCTTGTTTGGGGCAAGTATCTTCTTCAGTAAAATAAAGGAGTTTTGATGTTCTCCTACTGATTCTAAGGCAATAAAGAAGACTTTGATCGATAGATTTTCACGGCACCTTTGCTAATGCTACCATTTGTTTTTGTTTTTACTTAAGATGTTCAGTATCTTTCAGGCACACCTCCAGTTCTTGTTGTATTCCTTCCCCCTTCCATGTGAACTCATACACCCTTACAGTGACATGGTGATCAGGGGTACAAACCCTTTTCCTATGGGAAATAAAGCCTCACTATTTTAACCTGGGACTCTTAGAATAAACCCAGATTCTCTACTTTGTCTCTGCCTTAGTGTCCATCTCATACCATATCCTTCTGTGCCTGGCACTTCAGGACTTAGGGCTGCTTTTTTTTTTTCCCTTTTAGAGAAAAACAGGCTTTTCCAGTGAAAGGCAGATTTTGCAGCCAGAGGTGGTGTGTTAGGAATTCAGAAAGTTAGGACATATCAATGGGGAAGGATTCACCAGTGGATCCTTAGGAAGGAGGACTGTCTTATCAAGATGAGTTTGTGTAAAATATTCTATTAAATAGAAATTCAGATGGCCTATTTGGAAGATTGTGTGAACACATATATATATATGGATTATATTTACAGGGAAATTTATTATTTTATTTAAAAATAAACTTATAAAGACTTTAACTGTTAGGCGTTGACTTGGAGCCATGAGCCAAAACTGTGGTGTCTGTCTGGTAGGAGTAGGAAAGCATTTGTTAGCCAAATTCTGCTCCCATTTAATGGAAGTAAATGAGGAAGCTAATTCACCGATTCCTGTGCGATATTAAAGGAGTTCATATTTGCTGCTGAGCTTTTAAAGAACACAAAGCCCCTTACTTGAGGGCATTAAGTGGTTAAGTATTTAAAATGAGAGTTCAAGTACTGTAGCTTTTTCTAGGTGTCCAGAGAGAATATTTCCTTTATTTTGCTTTCATTTTTTTAAAGTTGAGAGGGTTCTAAATGTTCTTTTTTTCATTTTCATTTCCAATGCTTCCTGGTGACAAAATAGTTTACAATGATACTGGTCACTTGCGTATATTGCCTTGAAAATCTGTTTGAGAAAAGTGGGTGATTATTAGCATCTTGTCTATTTCTGCAAAGAAATGGAGGCAGAGCTGTGATTTATTGAAGGCCATTCAAAAATTCAGTGGAAAAGCAGTTTCTAGGATCCAGATTTATGTGTATGTTCCTTCCAATATTTTTTTTCAAAGTTTTTGAAATGTTTGCTGTGGAAATTCCTGAAGGTGTGGGTGGTTTGTAACTTCTGTGTGTTTTAAGTGCTTTATTTATTTGCTTAAATTTTCAGCTTACTATTTGGGTACAGTTTTTCTCAGTGTCATTACTGGAGAAAACTTGGAATTTTATTCCTGTGATGTTGTTGCTGTAATGTCCTCTTTCCTCTCTCTCCTTTAATTTTAGCACTGTACGATTCAAACCAGCAGCAATTGTATTATTTCTCATAAGGGAAGTGCTCTTTTCTGCAGTGGTCAGGTGGACACTTGCCAGAACTGTGTTTTGAGCAACCGTTTGTGTATGTTGAACTTGGGCCTCCATAAAAAATTAAACTTCTAACTCATACAGCAGTTTGTACCTCACCTTTTCAAAAATCTCTCCTGCAGCTCCACAAAGCAGATGCATGAAGTTTTCACAGAGTGTCTAAGTAACTCGTATAAAATGTAATGTGGACGTTCAGATCTTCTCTCATACTTTCTATTTATGAAATAGGTCTGTGCTGACTCCTTGCTTGCTTGGGGAAGCTTTGGGGAAGCATCTGTTGTTGCTGTTGGACAAGTCACTGTTAAGCTGCAAAGTTCAGTTCAGAGAAGGAGAAAGGGAACTGGTATATAACATTGCTACGTGAGAAACTTTTCCCATAGAACTTTGCATGCTTTCAGGAAGTCAAACATGATTGCAGGAGAGATAACCAGCAACTCTTGATTATTATCTCCGGCTCACACTGGAAATTATCTCCTGGAAAGCAGTGTGTGCATAGGTATTGCTCAAAAAAGTTCTAACTGAAGGTTGAGGCGAGTCCTCTTCTAACCTTGCATTTAGTCATCAGTAGAGGTCAAAAAGACAGTAGAGGTAGGCAATTTCACAGTAGGGTTACTTCTGTGGATCAGGAAATTCCCCCTCCCTACCCTTCCACCCCTTCTTTTTTTCTGCCTGCTTCTGCTGAGTATCTGCTTTCTGCCTGTTGAACTGCCCTGTGAGGAATTGATTTTAAAGCAACTGTGCTGACTAAAATTCAGCTTTCCTTTAAGAATGGATGCTCTACATTTTTGCTTTGGTGTTTTGTGCTTAAGGACTTTTGAACATGTTCTATAGCATACCCTGGGCTTGGCTGGTTGGTCAGTCTGTTTTTGCAGCAGCTTAGCCATGATGTGCCAGAAAAGAAAAGCTGAATTTCTCTTAAATAGTACTGCAAAATAAAAATCAAGAACTACTCATGAGATATTACTTTGCAGATAGCAGTTATCTTGCAGGCACAGTGTAATTTATGTAATACGTAATGCTTTGCATCAGAAGTTACTATAATTTATTTATGGGGGAGATTGTTTAGTAAGGATATTTCTGAGTGATTTCACTGTCTCATTATAATTTGCATTTACTTCGTGTTTTTTTGTGCAGAAACATTTTGTACGAATGGCTGTAATTCTTCTTTTTGTTCTGCCAGATTCAAATGGCAAAAGTTCTTGAAGTGTCCCAAGGAAGTTATTTATGACATACCTGGAATAAAGGAATTAGCGGGCGTTGAGTTTCTCCAAGTTCTTCAGTGAAAGTATGGCAGGGGTTGGAATTTGCCTTTCATGGCCCATTGCCATCACCAGCCCTTGCACATGCTTTCCGGATGTGAGGAAGGAATAGCTCTTCTTCTACTGTTGCACATTTAGTATCTGTAAAATTACAGTGATTTAGGGTTCTCAGCCTTGATTTGATACATTAAGACTTCAGAAACTTACCTCCTGTTCTTTCTTCTGCAGTCAGGTGTGGAAGGGCACGAATGGGTCTGCGCTCTGAGGTGAAAGGCTTTACTATGATGAATTTGTTTCTCTCACTGTGGAGAGTGGAATTTGGGGTTTTGGTCTTGTCTTGGCTTCATTCGCAGATGGATAAAGAGAAAGTAACTTTTTATGAATGTTTTGTTTGTTTAAAGTGATGTTCCTTGGGAAAAAAAAAAAAAGTATTAACAAAGTATTAGACTTCAGCCTGACCACAAGACACCTGAAGTAATGGATAGTTATTTCCACCTGTGTAAAATCAAAGGCAGTCGGAACAGTAGCAGGATTTAAAAAAAATTTCTTTTGGTATGGAACAGTAATGTCTGAACGAAGTGCAAACGAGTGCAAAACCAGACCCTACATCATTATTTGTTTTGGAGAGCTTCAGTAGCTCATTTGTGGTTTTCCTGCTTGTAAATAATGCAGTTATCCCAGCTCCTGCTGAATGTTTTGATTCTTTGTATTTTCTGCTGGTGGATATATCTGTGCCTCTGAGCTATATTAAGGAAGGGTATATAGCCAGTTACTCGCTGATCTCTTGAGCTAAATCCCAACTTGCACAGAAGAACTTAGTGTTCTCCGCAGGTTCTTGGGTTCTTTCCCCCTTCTCTTCTCAATCCTGTGTAGCAGAGGAAGCTTTCTTGTACATAATATTAATATAATAAGTCCCTTCCATTTTGTGAGCTCAGTACTGTAGTATGTGAGCTGCGGATTAAATGGAGAGTAATTCCTTTATTCATCCCTTTGAATATTTTTTCCCCTCTTGCTTCTTGTGCCTTCAACTGGTAGCTGAGACTGTGTTGCTGTGCTCAAGAATCCCCTCAGCTTTATTAGCACAGTCACAATGATTTTTTTGGGGGGTACTTTTCTGCACCAAGCACAATAATAAATAAATACTTTTCCTGTGGGTTGATTTAATTCCTCAAAGATGTTACTGCAGATGGTTGCACTGGAAAAGAGGAGGCATGTTACTCTCTTGTGATTTCATTAACTGCATACTGTGCATCATTTGGGGGCTTATTAGCTAAGAAGAGCAGTTAGGATTCAAAACTTAAATACTTGAAGTAATCCATTAATATTTTTCTTTTTGATGTTGCTCACAGTGTTGAGAGAAAGACAAGCACAAGAAAAGTCAATGTGAGAATTTCTCTTTCCTTTTTATTTCAAGCCTGATAGCTCAGGAAGGAAACCTTACCATGGAAAGAGAATTTGGTCCGTCACCATTTCAGTGGTGTTGCAGACAGCACTGGTGTTCTGGCCACGTTTGGGACTGAGTCTTGCTTATCTAATTCTCAGAATTATTCCAAGTGTAGGAGTGAAGTGTTCCATGTATTGAGTGTGACTTGAACAGTACACAAGCATTGTCCTTGGGCTGTTTGGCCTGGGATGCTGCTGGATTTGAGGATTTTGTATTCTATGTGAAAGTGTGCCCACTGACTGGCAAATGTCTTCATCTCAAGCAGTCTCTAATATGACCAGGAGTCAGTCCTACCTCTCGTTTGGAAACATGAGGCCTAATTAATGAATATGTTACTGTTTTTCTGCTTGATACCAACTGGTATTTTGAAAGCGCTTGTGGAAGTAGAATCCTTTCATGCTCACTGGAGGCTGAGCACTTTTTTTGCCCAGCCTTTTGGTTGTCATTTCAGTGATAATGATTTACAGCTGAGCTCCCCAGTTTGACATCTGCACACCTGAGGGCAGTGAACTGATTGCCAGGTGAAATGTATCTACCATAGCAGCAAAGCCAGCCTGAGAAGTTGAAGATGATGAATTGTGTAACTGTTTCTTGTTGAGTGGCCAAGAGATTTCTTTTTTTTTTATTTATGTCTTTCCCAGAAATATCACGCACCAGATCCTAATGGTGTAAGAATGGAGTAAAGAATGTGGATGTTGGTGTTAAGAAGAAATTTGCATGGTGTTCTTCGTGCATCTGTGTAGTAATTTGGCTGCATAAAAGCTTGAGCTAATTCTGGGTTTGCATTGAAGGTCAGGGAGTTCCTTCTTGCATGAGAGAGGAGAAATGTGAGTATCACTTAGAGCTTTAGCCAGAATAGTCCATGTTGTACTTTATTCTCAAATGGGAAGGTAAGATGCATTCCCAGTTGCAACGGTGAGTCTTTCTGGGAATTGCTTTGCAGGTTAATGGTGTTCCTTCTTATACTTTTCTTTATTTGAGGACACTTGAGCATAGAATGTGAAGCAGCAGGAGTCGGGAAGAAGGAGCTGCAGGCAGCCAGTCTCTGCAGAGCCCCTCAACGCAGGGGCAGAGGAGAAAGGGAGGGATGTTCAACACATCTCCCAGGGCTTCTTGCTGAGTGTCAGGTCTGGCAGTATCCACTTCGGAGAACTGGTAGAAATTTGGCTTAGGAGCAACTTGAAGGTGATTTTTGTGTAACTGGATCGTGAGTGTTAAGTAAGTGGATTTTTGCGTGAAAGCTTTGGCTTGGCATTGTTTAAGTTGTTATTAAATGACTTAACAATACAGCAAAAATATCCGAAAATTCATTTTATTTCTTGCATGTATCTGATAGAAATACGGAAAGAAATAATTAAAATATAAATGCAAACCGACAGAATTAACGTTCTATCTGTGTGCATCCATGTCTGTAGCTGTATGATTGTGCTATTCTCCCCCCCAACCTCTTTTGCATATCCCATAGGACAGTAGAACTCTGGAAATTCATTCACGTTTTGTTGGGGAGGAAACTCTCAAAGTTAGCAGCTAGGTAGTGAATGAAATTGCGGTTTGCAGAAAAAGAAAATGTTTTTATGGAGGAATTAAATGATGCTGTGGAGGGTTTGATTCTCTTTCTGACTGCTACAGAGGTGTTTGGTTTTTTCTCTATGTGATGCTGGATGGTAACCACATATTTTGTATGTAGCCACAAATTGTGCGTTCATCACCATCTGGATTAGTTAGTTGACTTCCTGTGGTTTGATGAGAAGAGATACTGAGAACTCCCACCTGTCACTGAAATCAGGTGGAGCTCTGTTTTAAACTGTAAAGCTCTATATATAATGCAACATGCTCTAAAAAGTTTGTATGTGGAATTCTGAAGTTATTAGTTAATATTGGTTGACTCCTTTTTCCCCTTAATTTAATATGTCCTGATTCCTTTTGTCATAGAGGTGGTAGTGTCACTGCCTCTTGGAAGGGTATTTTGGAAGGTAATGTATTTAGGATCCTGTTATAAAGAGTGCATTTAAAAAATTTTGTGAGAATTAACAAATCTTGCTGCAGAAAAAACAGGGTGTACTGTTTTCAGGAACCACCTGAACATATCTTGTCTTTATCTTATTGAAAAGGTCGTAGACTGTTATCAATCTTATATCCATGGCCTCTAATCACCATCTTAAACTTTAATCTTTTTCAGCATTGACATCTTGGCCCAGCCTTGTGTGTTTTTGTGTTTTTTTTTTCTTTGACCTGTCACAATTTTACCTATTAATTGTTCTTTGTTTGTGGGTTGGTGCTTTGTTGTTGTTTTTTTTTTTTAAACAGCGTATTCACTTTATAAATTGCACATTATAAGGCATGCATGGAAATCATAATATATTTATTCTACCTATTTTATTGTTACAGCTGTGGATCAGAACAGACAGTTGCTCTGAACAGAGCTCGTATCATTTTTGGAAGCAGCTTCTGTTTTGGAAGAGATGAGTAGAATTTTTCTGAATTAAAATGAGGTGTGATGAAGCTGCTGGTAGATGAGGAGAGGGAAAAAATCTATATAAAAGAAGTGGTGACAAGTTTCATTTGGCTTAGTTTTGGTGTCACTATGTTTTGTAGATAGCTACAGAGGGGGTGTACTGTGCCTAAAATAAGATAGTCTCAGTATTGGAGAAGGAAGCACATTTTAGAGTGTGTGTTTAAGATTCCTGTAGGTCCAGTGAGAGTATGTAAATGTATTTAAAGGCTTCCAGAGAGCGATCCTCTCTGCCTAAATTAGAGGCTGTCATCTATTTCTCTCAGCCTTTAGGAGAGCTTTTGCATAATTCACGTGTCAGTTCGCCTTATCAATGCTGTGCAGTTGATCCTGTTGTATTTTTGAGCACCCAATGATAACCCTAAAGCCATAGTCCAAAATATTATTTTATTTTTTTTTTAATGTTCAGTTGAAGGAGGGGTGATCCTAGGAAACTACAGCTGCAAGATGTTTCACTGTTTAGAGTACCGTGCCTCAGCCAGGTGGGAAGGAAGCCAGCGTTTTGGTTCCAGCTCCAGTCACTTGCGGCCAGAAGACAGCATCCAGGCCCAAAGATAAAGGACATTCCATATCTCTCCCGCTTCACCATTTTTGGGAAAAGAGCACTATGTTTTCCTTCTCTAGTGGTAGGCTTTGTAGTAGGAACATACTTTTCCAGACCTTAAGTTAAGAAGAAGCATAACACCAATTGTCTTTCCAAAATTCAAAGTATTGCTTTTCGTACTTTCCTCTTTTAAAATCTCACTGTTACAGAGCAAAACCAAAGCAAGCTGCTTCTCACTTGATCACGAGAATATTTAAAGCTGTGCTTCTGCCACTCTGCTATGTATCTGGTATAGGAAAAAACTTCCTTTTGATGCAGATGTGGGCATCTTGAAACCCTCTGTCTTGGTTATGCCTTAAACTGCTTCCATGATACTATTTCATCAGCAGCTTCTCTAATTTAAAAATTTTTCCTCACCCCTGGGAATTCATTACTATCATCTTTTTCAGACCCTGAGCTTGGAAGCTTATGCACCTTGCGCTAGACTTGAAATCTCTTTCTTATAAGTATACTTAAGAAGATAGTACATTAATACCAGTATTATGCAAATGGCTTAGCTGGTCTAGTAAGGCAAACTCAAGACAGATTTTATTGGCAGTTTAATATGATTTTTTGGATCATATTTTCTGATGACTTCCACCAAAGTTGTCTGGAACCTGGAAAAGCAATACTACTCTTCAGTTTGCCAACAGATTTGCAGTGTATGGAGAGACTGTGTACAGGACCTTCTTAATGACCTGCTTTGAAAGAGTGAATTTTCATGGTATAGGTTTACTGTATCAGGTTTATCTAAAAGAGAAAAGAATTAGCACAGCCCTGAATTTTATTTTCGCAGTGATTTATGGCAGTCCTCATGTTTGATTCTAATCAAATCCCTGATACTCGCTTTCTTTGTTCTGCAGTAGCAAAATGGAGGCAACAGCTGACTTCTCTAGAGTCTTGACTTCCTTAGCTGTAGTATGTGATGTGCTTTGGAGAAATTATATAAAATGCAATGTTTAGTACTGAAAGACGTAAACTAGTAATTTGGATCTCTGTCATTCCCTTCTCTGTTGATGGTCTCAGGGGAACAAAGGGTCATTAGAACTAATCAAAGTGATTTTTTTGGAGTTTATCTATATTTTGGTTGCGGGTTTGGGTTTGGTTTTTTTTGTGGCTATGAGCCACAGGTGAAAGTGTGAGAAGTGGCACAGCTGCAGAGTCCAGAAAGAAATCTGAAAGGGTTCAAATGTCTTGGCATTTCTTTTAGAAGGTGGTCTGTATCATCTGTCAATGTATTCAGATCTAGTCAGTGTTTTCACCCGTTGTTAACATCTTAAACTTTTTGTTTGTGGGGAAACAATAAAGCTTGTACTATAAACAATAGGATTATATACAATAATCCTTCAAGTTGAACATTTCTATTATTAAGACCAAAAGCAAAAAAGGAGCTACCTGAGGTATTCACATTTTGACTGCCCCTGAAGTAAGTACCAGAGGAAGGCTGCCGCTTGTCCTGTCCTCACTGTTGATCTCAGGCACTTGTAACAAAGTAGTACAGTAATTATGGCAGTGTTGATATTTTATAAGCAAAACATTGGTTTATTTCATACTCTAAAGGAATGAAGCTTTTGTAAAATAATGGAAACTTGTCAACTGGCACGTGAGACAGAAGATAAGGGGTGTGGTTTTTTGATGCAATTTATTCCAACTCCTGTGTCTACATGCAAAAGACAATTACTTTACTAGACTTATACAAAACTTCTGAGCTTAGGCAAATGCTGTGTCATTGCCCAATTCATAATATTTACAAAAAGTCACTCCGTGTGCTCAGATATGACTGTGGTATCATGCAAAGCTCGTGAATTACATGATGTTTTTATTTTTTTTTGAGATAAATTTCTGTTTTCTAGCAAAAGATAAATGGCTTTTCTGTTACGTGTAGCCCTTTTCGAATGAAACAGTGGTACATACTGATTTTCTAATATTTCTAATTTAGAAATCTTTTGGACATTTACAGCTAGATGGATGCTGTGTGAGAACAAAAATGGCTCAATATAAAAATAAATGTTGAGTGTGAGTTCATTTAATCACTCTTGTTGGTCTGCTGTCCATTCAGGTAAAATAGGAATGATAAACTTTTAAAATACGTATTTATACACATTTAAAAAAAATAGAAATAAAATGTGTATACACAGAAAGTCTACAATATATAAAGGTAATCAGAGCTATGTGAATGTCTAGGTGTTTTAGTGTATGACTCTTTTTTTCAAGATAGACGTATCAGCTGGGTTTTCTTGTTTTACTATTTCTGAAGGCTTAAAATAAATATTTTAAGGAATTTTTGTGAATTAAAATCCAGGTCATTTGCAAATATATTTTAGTTTTGGAAATGGAATTTTCCAACTAAGTGGAATTTGATTGTGGGGGTCCAGATAGGAAGCGATTAAATGTTTGAGGTTTGGTTACTTGGGTTTAAATACCTTAATTGGACGTCTTTGGTTTTGGAAGCTTGGCCCACAGCATAGGTAGATGATATCGAATGAATGGCTGTTACCAAAGAGTGAAAACAGTGTTTTGGTGTTACTGTTATATTGGAAGAGCCTAATGTAAATGCAACTGAGGTGCTTTCCTGTTTGACTTTATTTGATAAATCAAGGCTAATTCCAGTCTGTGGCCAGTAAATATGTCTGATGACTCAGCATTCTTTCATACTTCAGTCTCTGTGTTTTGCGAGAGATGCATATTTTACACTGCAGTATAGGAAAGTCATTTTAGCAGCGTTCTTATTTGTTGCATACGATAGAAACCACCTCTGATCTCCTCTCCGGGAGCTGCAGGGCCATCCCTGCTCCAATGCCTGCAGCACTTCCCCTTCCTCCTCTATGGTGCTCCAGAGGCATTTCTCTCACTTTTCCCCCCTCTCATTTCTCCGCCTTTATGGCATTTTGCCCCTTTTTAAGCACATTTTTCCCTCAGGTGCCACCACTGGGGCTGAGGGGCTGGCCAGGGCCCTGCGGCCTCTCCTCACAGAGCCGGCCCTGCCGCCTCCCCACCGACACCAAGTGCTCCTTCCCAGGTCAAAACGGTAAGGAATAGCCGAGAATCAGGGTTAAAGGTGGTTTTGTTACACTGGATTAGTGATCCCTTCGTAAATTTGTAATGAGGCAAGTAAAAGTGTACGGGTCAAGATGGCTGGCACTGAAATTAGAGGATGTTAAATTATCCTCGTTGCTGCACAGCCCTCTTTTCTGTCCCACAGTGCAACAAAAGTGTAGAATTGTAATTGGATGTAGAATTGCAGCAAAAATGTATCTTATTTATTCAAAGAAATTAAATTTTATTCCTTTTTGTTCCCCCCCGCTTATGATGCTTTCCAATTCTAGTTGAAAATTACTTGCCTGTTGTGGAATCAACTTTGAACCTTCAGGTTTTAGATCATTATATATTAAGATTAACATTTATCAGCATTGCTTTGAACCCTTAGGAAGCCAGAGAGTTTGAAAGTTAACTTTCAGGGTGATGAAGGGGCTTCGCTTTGCCTCAAGGAGCCAAAATCCCTATGGTGCAAAGTTCTGTTGGGTCCGGGCCCTCGTGTGCTTCCGTCCATTTTGAGGTAACCAGCATTTCTTCAGGTACAATTTAACCAGTGGTGGTTAAAAGATAAGAAAAACTATTTACATCTGGGTATTAATGGTACAGAAGTAACTTTTGAAATATAGCACCATAAGTGTGGATTTTTCATTAGCTTTCTATTTCTCAGACCTGTAATGGAGCTTTTCATCTGACCAATTTGAGGCCAAAGAGTATCTCTGATAGGTGTTAAGTTACTACTAGACCATTTCCTGTTTTTCTGTGAAGTGTGTGTGCGTTATATTTAAATTCCTGTAGGGACATTTCTTGGCTTGTGAGCTCTGTTGCCTAATTTGTAGGCAAATTAGTAAAATAAGCTCACAGTGGTAGAAGTGGTAGAAGTGGCCGTGGTAGAAGTCAGCGTTTTTGATTGGGAGTAAGTGTGGAATATAAAACAGCAACCACCACAAAACCCTCTTTCTGCTCAATAACTGACTTTTAAAATTTATCTGTTTTAAATGAGGATATGCTGAAAATAGATGTGAAAAGATTGTAGTCCTGTTAGGCTAGTTTGTGATAAATCTTCACTTTAACATGGATGTGAAATTTATATGCTTAGAAAGCTGGAATTACCTTTCCACCATTGGTCTTAGTAGATAAATAACTATTCTGAAATTATGAATTATAAAAAAAAAAGAATTTGCTGTATTTACTGGAATCATTGTTTTGAAATACAAATTAGCACTTGCTCTGACAGCTACTGTGTTCATGAAAACCCTGCTGAGGAATAGCCTGCAGAACAATTTCTTCTAGTGCAGTTGTTTTTAAGTAATCCCTGTCAACACCAGGCATTGAAAATGTGCTGGCTGTGCCGTGGTCTGAAACAGCTGTCAAATATAGTTTCTGGCACAAAGCCATCTCTAGATATTGTTGTATCCTGTTAATATAGAAAACGAAGAGATCATTTTCTTCCGGATTGGTTAGATTTGTGGTCAGAGGGAAGAGGAAGAAAAGGTCCCAAGTTCTAAATGAAAAGAAATTTGTTCGAGAAAGGTGTAAACGAACCTTATCAGTGGCTGCTTTTATTCACATCATGAAGTGTTTTCCTGATTGTAAGGATGTACTTAACCACATGCTTTCCTGAATCTGGGTCAAAGCTCATACTGTGGTTTGACTTTGGGCTACGATAAGTGGCACAATTGTAATTACAACTAAATTATTAGACATTATGCAGAAAGTACACTAAGAGTAAGTAATTTCTAGATGCTTTCTCTTTTTCATGATCCAAAAAGACAATGCAAACAACAATAAATTGGAGGTTTGAAATAAATAGAACAACTGTAGTAGAGAAACCAGGAAGAAGACATTTTGGAGGTGGGCAGAAAGGAAAGTTGTTCCGAGGCACTGGCACATCTTTCTCTACATAAGGGTTTCACTTTTGATAGGACTGTGCGTCATACAATTGGCAGAATTCAGTTTACAGAACTGATTTTTCATGGTAGCTAGATGACATCCTGCAGCATCCTGAGTTGATAAGAGTTGCTTACCCAAGAGTTACTTACTTACTCCTATACTTACCCAAACTTAATTGTTTGGGTAAGTATAGGAATTCTCTCATGACTTGACTTTGGCAGTGTAGTTACAGTATATTTCGGTAGAGGACATTAAGTCTTGCATGTACTCTTTACTTAAACTGTATAAGAGAATATTTACCAGTAGGTGGGTTATATTTAGTTCTTGCTTCCTCTTGGTCACTATGGTGATTTTGCTCATCTCTGACAAATCCTTTTAATTTTCCTTGAATTGTAGAAATTAAAAATAGAAAAACCCTCTTAGGATTAGATCATTCTGCACATTCCCTTGCCAATGGGATTTTTAGCATTTTCTTTCTGCCTTTTGTTTTATGAAGTTCCTTATTGTATCCATCAAGGCTTTTGCCAAAGGAAAACTGGATAAGGGCTTCTTTTGGAGCTGTTAAAGAATTTTAGTGGATCAGAGCACCATAACATCATACCAGATCAATGTCATCTACTCTTGGTTTAGACAAAATATCTTGAGTTAGAAGTTTCATGCTCTTTCAAAAGAATTGTTGATAAGAATGATGCTACAGGCTATGTTTAAGTATTATCATTATATAGTTAATGTAAATAAATCCCTGTCCAGAAATCGTGGTTACGTGTTATCTTCACTGAGCCTTTTTTTTTTTTTCTGTAGTCAGTATGTGTCATTTCAAAAGCACACCTATCTGTACTAGCAGGTTTTCTCTGTGTGATAACTAATACAGCAAAAAGTAAATTAATCTAAGGAATAGTCTCCATGCTAAGAAAAAAAGATGATACATGGACACCACATATGTCATGTCAAAATTGAGTGGGGATTTTTAAATACAGTTTGCAGTGTACAAAATCCATCTGGTACACGTTTTAACCATCTATTCCAGGTAATGAGCTGTGAAATTGAATGGGACTGTATAGGCTGATTATACTCAGTGGTTTGCAGATGCCCAGTGCTTTTTTAACTCTTCATTTACCTTATGTGAAATAGCTTGACCTTAGTATGGCTTGTTTACTGTCTATTTCAAGGTACTTGTTTCTGAAAGACAGTAAGTAGTGTGTGTCCTATAGTAGGAATATTGTTACAATAATTATGGTGCTGATGTTTATTTGGATAACTGTAGTGTGTGTTTAATGGAGAACATGGAAGGAGCCAATGCAAGGACCTTTCTACTATATTCTTATTTGTAGACTTTTGTTAAATCTATTTAACAAAAATATTTTGTAAATACTAATATACGTGCTTATTGGAAAGTACTACCACGTCCTTTGTGTCCTCCTCTTCTCCCTGCTACCTTGTAGGTATTTGCATTATACCTTATGTAGTAATTGAGAACAGGGCAAAGATACCCGCAAATCTGCCTTGATTTTTCTTTAGTTTGAAATCTTGGATTTCGTGATTATTCAGTGAACCCACAAAGTGCATATTTTTATGGATAACGTATGCATGCTACTAATTTGATACTAGCTATTATTACTGTTTTACTATTTGTGTAGATCAAATCAGATCTTCAGGTTGTAAGTGCACAGATTATGTAATTTCTATTTATTGTAAGTATATTCTATATATTATAAGTATATTATAGGCTGCCCAGGGAGGTGGTGGAGTCATCTTCTCTGGAGACATTCAAAACCTCCCTGAACATGTTCCTGTGCAACCTGCTCTATATGGATGTGCTTTGGTAGGGGGTTGGACTAGATGATCTCCAGAGATCCTTTCCAACTCCATATGATTCTGTGATTCATAAATTTGATGATGTTACACCTCATGGCTTGCAAAAGTTAGTTTTGGTAGAAATAAATCACAGCCTGCTGTGTTAAGGAGGAGTCATTGTTCGTCTGCAGTTGTTCTTCTAATCTCTTTGGTTTTCTGCTTTCACTAAATCTAAGCGTTCTTTGTGGAAACTCGCAGATTATTTGCGGTCTATGATATCACTGAGACTTGCTGTGCTTTTTTCATGTGATACTGGTTGACAGATGAGTAAGTTCCTCTTGGTTTCCTCCCACTTTGTCATAGGAAGTTACATTTAATTGATTATATGACTGAAGAGTAATGATACAACCACAGGAAATCCTGTGGCTGAAACCAGTTTTGTTCTCTTCTTACTTTTGGTAATATTTTTTTATTTGCAGAATACTATCTTTGATTTAGGACCACATTGTGCTTTGACTTTAAAAAGGTGGTGTTTTTTTTTTTTTCAATGTACACACAGAATGCCTGACAATTTTTGAAGTGGGGAATCTTTTTTACAAAAGATCTAAAAGTAAACAGAAGTGTTGCTGATGAGAACTTGTGGGTGAAAACTTGGTAACGTGGGTCGCTTCAAACAAAATGAAAGGCAATAGTGTCAAATGAAAACACTTATCCAAAGGAAAAAAAAAAAAGAAAAAAAGAAATGTAGCCTGTGCATGCTACAGGTAAGCATGGAAGGTAAGAGGTGCATGGAGGTACGTAGGACTGTTCCTTGGGATGGAGCCGTGAGCCAATTCAGCTACACGGGTCCCAGTGCTTGTAGAAGGAAAGGAT